>JAAIFI010000064.1:0-116172 GCA_011032875.1 Phlebia tremellosa | reverse complement strand
CAAGGTTTCAGCCGTCGCGGACGGCGCTTCCCGAGTAATATAAGGAGTCGCCGTCGTTCAGGATCCGACTCCTGTTATGTGGGAACGGCAACACGCACAATATCTCGTCTTTCGCACCATCGGCTCATCAGTCACTCATTGCATGCCCTCAGGTTCACGAAGCCACGATTGTACGTTCCTTGTTAACTGTCTGCTCTGCACCCTCTTCTTATTACTCTTCTTCGTAGCAGGTCTCAGGGAGTGACTTTGATTTACGAGTGGATGGTCAAACACCACCTCACCGCTCATCCCTCGGCATCCCCAACGCCCTCCAGCTCTCCTGTGCGTCCTTAAAAGCGTCTTGTATAACCCGTGCCTTCTCCTCATCCCGCGCCTTCCAAACGACCGTAAACGCGTGCGGCACCGATATGAAGCCGTCGCCCCAGTTCTTCTCGTCCGCCACGTCTGGTACAATCGGCTGCTTGGTCCGCTCATCGTTGGGAGCGATGAGGTCCAGTCCCCAGATCATCCGCGCGCAGGCGATGAAGAGGGAGGCCGTTGCGAAGCTCCTCCCCGCGCAGTACCGTCGTCCCCACCCAAACTCGTAACTGTGCGCAAAGCGGGAAGTGAGCGGCTGAACGGTATCTCCAAGAGTATCACCTACTTGTCGCGCTCGCCCACGTCGTTCTCGCTGCCGGTCTGCCACAGCGTGGGTTTCCCGGGTGTATAGAACCGCTCGGGCTTGAACGCGGTGGGATCGGGGAAGCGCACGGGGTCCATGTGCATCGCCCAGACGTTACCGACGACAGTCGCGCCCTTCGGGATGAAATACCCATTATACACGTCGTCTTCGTCTGCCTGATGCGGGATCGCTATACGGCCCACGGCATGCCTGCTTCAGAAAACTGCCTCCTTCTCTCAAAGAAAAAGAAAAAAGACACCCGCACCTAATGGCGCCACAGGCGCACACCGCATCGTCTCCTTGATACACGCCACGACATACGGCAGCCTTTCCTCATCCTCAAACCCCGGCATCCGCCCCGACCCGACGACGGCGTCGACCTCCTGCTGCGCCTTCCGCAATGCGTGCGGGTGCGCGAGCATCAGGAGCACGAAGGTCAGGAGCGACGCCGCGACGGTGTCGGACCCCGCCTCCAGCAGCGTCGCGGCTGTGTACGTTAGGAGCTTGTCGCGCATCCACTGCCCGTCGGCGGTGAGCCCGCGCCCGGGGGCTTCTTCGTGCCCGCCGCGCGCGCGTTGCGAGAGGTACGACGAGATCAGGTTGTTCGGGCGAGGGTGAGGGTCAGAGTCGATGCCGGTGGTGGTGGTCCTCCATTGCGCTTTGTTGCGCTCGAAGAGCGGGCCCCAGAGCTGCATTTCCCTGTCAAATTACCTCGTTCGTCAGTCACGGTATACGACGCGGCCGGGTGTGCATACCATTCGTGCATCCTGCGACCTTTCGCGCGCCACGGAGCCAGCCAATCGGGGAGCGTGCGCAAGATGGGAAACGCGTCTGCCCTGAAAACTCAAAATTTACTGTGGTCAGCGGTTCGCTCGAAGTCTACGGCCATCGAACCTAATCGAAAATCGAATTGAAACTCCACGTACAGGTACGCGCCCGGCTGCGCCACTTCCGTAAAGTTCTCCACGACTTCGTAAATTTTGTCTCTGGCGCATCAAATGGTCATCAGTTATCATTGCATAGCGGTTAGAGTGGCGAGGGCGGCGATTACTTACACCTCGGGAATGTTGTGCAGGGTGTGTACGCGCTGTCCATAGGTGACGTTGAACATGAGGCTCGTTGCCTGAACATCAATATTGCCAGTGAGTTCAACTCGGTGCGCGTTCCCTCAAAAAGCAAAGAGAGACTGACAAAGCGTCTGACCAGTCCAAACCAGTGTCCCACGGGCGCATGTTCGTCTGACGACGCGAACGCGAGACTCTGGTCGCCGTGGTCCAGCAGGTCTTTGAGCATGACGCGCGATTCGAGCTCCTGCAGCTCTCGCAGACGCTTCGCGGGACCTGTGCCTATCGCGCCTTGTATACACTTGCGCGACGCCTACAATTATCAATATACTTCAGCATCCACGAGACTCGGTAAATCACTGGCCGGGGGACTCGCCTTGTATTCCCTGGTGTAGCCCATGAACACCATCCGCTGCCCATCGCTCATTAGGTCATGCGCGACGTGCGGCGCCGTACGGCCAGAGTACTTTGCGCGTCGGCGCGTGAGCAGCTCGTCTGCCGCTTCTTGGGTGTTCAGCACTATCATCGATTGCGGCCCGAGGCGCAGGTGGAATATCTCGCCGTATTGGTGTGCCCATTCCAAAAANAGGCGCAGGTGGAATATCTCGCCGTATTGGTGTGCCCATTCCAAAAACTACATTGTATTCAACGGTGTCAACTCAAAAAAAAAATATGAACTGTTCATAGGGAATTGAGCACCTTGAGATGGGGTTTGCGTGTAGGCATCTGCGGCAAGTTGCCGAGGAACGGTACTCCACGCGGACCCGGAGGGAGTCTTCCATTGCGTCCTCTGCGGCTGCGGTTACACAGGAACAAGACCGCGCTGAGTACGAGAGCGAGGGCGACCACGAGGTAGTCTGTGAATATTAACGATAGAATGGTCATTTTGGGTAGATGGGGCCACAGAAAAATAAGTGCTCCGTGTGTAGTGCTCGGTACTTAGTGCTACAGTTGACATGACCAGATCACTCCTATATATCGCCACCGCGCGCCTGCACTGACAGATAGCAATACACTAAGTACCAGCATAGCGAGTCGGTAGCCGGAACTGAGCTAGCGTGGAACATGCAACCCTACCTGAAGGTTGAATGTTGAAGGCCGAAGCCTATAGCATTCCCTCGGCTGAGGCGTGAAGGCCGCGGTGCCGCCTGCCGCGTCGGGGCGCACGAAACTTGTAGAGGGGGCGGGCGCGCGCTTCGCCAGGCCGCGCCACCAGCCCGACCTTCCTACTTCGAGAGCGAGGAACACACGAACCCGTCAAACATGGCTGTGACCGTAAGTGGAAAGTGCAAATTGGGTGCTCCGGGATGGACGGAAAAGACGGAAGAGGCCAACGGGAGCTAATCCTTGAGGCCGACCTTCCTTCTTCGAGAGCGAGGCGTACACGGCGGGTCAGACATGGCTGTGACTGGAGGTGCACTCTGAGGCCGACCTTCCTACTTCGAAGGCGAGGAACACACGATCCCCGTCAAACATGGGTGTGACTGTAGGTGAGAAAATATAAACCGCAAACTAAGAATTGGATGCACCGGGGAGGACGGAATGGGTCAGCGGTTTATGTCCAACGTTGAGGATACGGCACGCTCATCTCGTAATGATCATTCCCCTCCAAGTGAGCGCATCGAGTTCCATCCAGGGTTGACGGCGCGCCGCCTGTGGAGTGTTGTCGCAGCCCCGACCACCATTCCGCGCGGCGCCTTCATTCCCCTGTATCGATGCACCTATATGTGGCGAGCTCATCAGTAGATGACGACGTGTCGCACGATGGGGGCGCACCGTGATACCACCATGTGATAGGACCACAACAGAAGTTGCTCTGTTACTGGAAACGCTTGTGTACCCAGATGCGTTGTGAACAACTTTCGCAGTCTACGCACCATAGGAAGGATTGAGCCCGGCACCACCGTTACGATTCGATCATGTTCGGGACACTCTGAACCCGGTCTGTCAAGCTTTCATATCACGATAACTTACATCAAGCACCGTTTATTTTGCTACCTTTAGATACAAAGGCTATCGGTATCTCCACTGCCGGTGACTATTTCTGTTATTTACTAAGTCTGCAGCGATTCGGTTAGTCCAGGACCTTCATACGGAACCATAAGTGCCAACATACCAATGGGAGACGTGAACCCGCTAACGAGTGGATTGAGAGAAGCCATCCTGCGGTCATGCCGCGCGAGGTGCTCTGAGGTCAAGCCCATGACGGTGACCGTGCCATGCACGGTGCCGCCAGAGGCTAACCGACGATTTGGCGAGAACGTCCTCGGCGGGACGTTCGTCTCTACGTCTAGGGCGGTCTTGTTAGGTAGAGTGGGCGAGTCGGCCCCAGCAAAGCGTTCACTGTCATATGACAGCGGAAGAGGATAGTCGGAAGTGTACGAAGCAGGGCTCTTGGCTACGGGAGACTGCTCTGTGTAGTCCTGGGAGCGCACGTGCTGCGAAGGAGCAGTTTGTGCATGCGAACCTTTCTGCAGCGAAGCATGCTTCACTGCATACTCCGTCTCTGCTGAACGAGGGAAGAATATCTGCTCAAAATAGATCAGATCAACGATGATCTCCGTTTCTTGATGCCGTCGACAACAATCTTACCGTCAGCGTTATCCCCGATGAAACAACTACGCCGACACCTGACATTATGGCAAGTAATTCTGTCCAGAAGCTGTGTGCACGGTCAATCTATCAGGAAAGATAGTGATTGCGCGATACCAAACGTACTAGTTGTCGTTGACATGCTGATGGGGTCGCACACCGTCGACACCGAGAATCACTAGTGGGACCACAAACATATACCGAAACATGATGCGTATCGTCTGTTGTCACCAGTGAGCAAGGCAAGATGCAGAAGCTTGAAGGAGACTCACATTGAGCTCGTGGAATTTTGTCAAACGAACGATAGTGCTCGTCTCTACACCTTCTCGCCTCTGGAAAATATACTTGTCAGTAAGTGCGATCGTTGCCAAATAGGTGAGACACCTACGAGATTCTCGAGGAATGAGGGGAAAGTCCAACTACCGTTCCAGACGGTGAGCTACCGGCCCATGAACAGAGGATAGAATATGGACATACAGGATGGGCATGAACCATAATGTGAGGGACAGGCTGCCTAGACTGCCCGCTAGGAAAGTGAATGCCTCGCACTGTAAAGCCTGGTCAATGTAAAGAGCTAGAAATAATACTGGGCGTCACGAACCTTCAGTGGGTCCGAGCGAGTGAAGATCGTCACGAGCGGCATATATGTGACCGCGACGACTGAACCGACGACCCACGTCTTGAAGTACAAGCTACGGAACCAGTCCTGCTGGACCCGGCTCGCGTTCACGAGGAACAACCAGAAACACAGCTCTAGACATCATGCAGTGACGTCAACATGGAACAAGCATGTCCGAGTGTACTGAGCTACCTTCAAGGTGGGTGACCCTTTGACACATAATTCTGTCAGCATTAGTAGGGATAGACCGAGGACCGTATCTTACATTTCGAGACCCCACGATACGGAAAAGAGTAGATACAAAGGAAATATGGCGGTCTTGTATTTCTGTGGCCACATCTGCCATGGTGTCGGAACGACTGGCGAAAGGGCATGAAATCAAAGCACTCAAAGTCATCGGAGAAGAATGCTTACTGCCAAAGCCTGGGACTAGAGTCCAGCCCATTTGGTACTTAATAACGGCAAACCCCACAGAATATCCGATGACCAGTGGCACCGTGAGGAAATATGTGTACTACGTATAGAGGACGCATGAGAGATGATGATGCCACACGAGATATCACACAACGCACCGTCATGATACGCTTGAAAGCCCCCGAATAGGGACCATTGTTCCACCTAAGATAATCTGGATTAGTTTGCAGTCGACACGAGCTGAGCATTCAACATACTTGAGACACCTAAATCTGTCGTACTTGTATATGTGCCAGCAAAGAAATGCACCAAGCTGGTGAAATAATTAGTGAGTCTGTGTGTACCTCAACCATGAAACTTACCAAAGACGAGAGTATCGACCAAGCGAGAAATGTGGCGGGGGTAGTGTGAGACATAACTTATTCTGAGTAACCGAACCAGCGAGGGAACCGACAAGTGGCAAAGCTCGACCCAGCGAGGGAGAAAAGGCCTCCCCGATGGGACTGAGCATTGATATAAGGTCCCTAGTGCAGGGTGTGGCAGACTGATTGCCCGGTGATCAACTTTGATGGATGCGGCCCATATGGTTTCCAGGAAGACGCTGGTGCTAGCTGTATGATGAACCCTTTCCAGTGCATACAGGCGGGCAGCATGCATGTGGAACGGTGCACGAAGGAGAAGATCCTGTCACAGTTTGATATTTCACTGGAATGATGCTTCTGCGTAGCCTGTTCATCATGTTTGAGCGGACGCTTCTTCAACTTGAAGTCGCAGTGCTCGACACTCTCGCACGCAGATGATACATGACTGCGAGATGATCTAGTCGACTGAGACATTTCAGCCAAATCCAAGCGTAAAAGATAGCCTGTAGCCGATGCGGAATTGCTTACTATCTATCCTGGGCCGTCGCTGTCCCGGACTGAGGCGGGTGCGGGTAGCACAGCTTTGACGGAGATACTCACAGCGCATCTCAACAGACGAATATCATGACACTTTCCGGATATCGTAGGGCAACATTTCACAGGTCTTGCGGTTGTTGAGAAACAGTTCCGTTGAACCACGTTGGTAACGGCAGTACAAACCACAGAGCTCGAGGAAGTACCTGTATCGATCAGCTATATATGTAAGCGCCGATGCGAACTTTATTTTATTATCCTGGAAACGCCCGTACAAGCATCCTCTCATCCCACTGCCATGTCGCTCGCTATACCCACCGACGAAAATAAAGAAGATTTGTTACTAGCGTGCAGATATGGAGACTTGGAAGATATACAACAGTTCATCGATACCTTTGGACCCGATTCCTTGAACGACATACGTGATGATAGTGGGAACACGGTCCTTCACATGGTCTGTGCAAACGGTCACACAGGTGTGTTCGCTCATATATTCTCTGTCTCCATCTTCCTCAAGAGCTGACTCATGCAGGCATCTTATAGACGCATTAGACCATCTGCTTTCAGTTGTGTCTCCTTCACTGCTTTCCGTGCAGAACAGCGCACAATCAACAGCGCTCCATTGGGCTGCACTTAACCGTCATCTGACTATCGCGCAGAAGCTCGTCGGCCACCCCGGTGGACCCGGTAAAGATCTCATCGATATCAAAAACTCAGCAGGACGGTCGTCGCTCGGCGAAGCAGAGAATATAGAGTGGGAAGAGGGAGCGAAGTGGTTCGTCGAAGTCATGAACCTTGATGACGGCGCGAAAGGCAGTGAGGAACTGGCGCCAGCGGATAATGTGGAAGGCATCGAGGTCGAGATACAGGATGCCGAGGGACAGGTTGCCAAGATGAAAATTGCTCCACCAGAGCCCGCCACGAAAGGTGACCATTCAACGTAGCGGTCAGTTACAACCGATTGTTTGTGTCATTCCATGAGACGGCCTGATGTATGATGCCCGCTGACAGCTGTATCCATAATATCTTTTACTTGAAATGCCATCTTTGAGGTTCCGTTGATTTATAACTGTTGAGCGTAACTGGAACAACTATGGGTCGCTTCTTGCGAATGTAGGTAAGTAAGCATGATGCTCAACCAACCGCTCATATTGCATCGTAATCTCATGTGATTGTAGCATTTCCTTACAGCACTGCGATGGAGTATCCCCAGTGCATAGTTCACGGAACGCGGGCTCAAATGAGTCGACTTCTGAGTCAGTCTCCGAGTCGGGAATGCGCAAGTACCACTCCATCGTGTAAGCACTCAGCGTGTTCATATGACGGATGTTATCTTCAAGGTCGGTTTCCAGAAGTCTGTCGCTTTCGCTGAACAAGTCGCGGCAAAACCAAGCCGTCTGCCTAACATCCTCGACAGGAGGGCTTCCTGGACACGGCTCGAACTTCCGTAAGCTGAATCTACCGCGCACTTCCATGGGCACAACACCGACGTCCTGTGTATCCACGGGTATCTTGATTTCCTTCAACTGCATACAATACTGAAGCAGCGGAGTGAGAGCCGTCAACTCGACAAGGCCTACGGCGGGATCTAAACTCAGAGTTTCCAGAAACGGCGATGTCCTTGAAAGTGAGCAGAGGAGTGACTTGCCTGAGCGAGGATCAAAACATCCTCTTAGACGGGCAGGAACTGAACTCTCATGCCAGACATATTTCGGTAAGAGTCTCACAAAAGGTGAGAGATCGTGAAGATCTGACCACAGCACGTTCATGATCGTCTTATACAAGGGGCGACCTGCTTTGGTAACGTTAGTTAGAGAGAGCCAGAGTATTTATACACTGGCCAGTATCCTAGTATCTTCTCCAGAATTTCTGTAATGAGAAGTGCTCGGTGCATCTTTCTAGAGAAATGATATAATCCGATGTGGCTCATGAATGGAAGAAGCGCATTCACGTGTGCGACGTACCTGTAGAGCTCTATGCAATGTCAACAGGCTAGGCGATGGACAGAAGAACTTCTCGACGCGTTCGTAGATGACGGTAACAGCCAAAGAGTGTTAGTGGCACGCTCGTCCGGACTTCTGGGCAAAATAAGTTATACAACTTTACATAAGTCTTAATTGCAGTTGCACTTAAATTACCAAATAACACCTTGTCTGCCAACTTCCACCACCAAACGCCGTGTCACTGTCTGCGCTGATATGTGTGCTTCTGGATCGCTATCATTGTATCAAACGTCCTATCGCATCAGTTGCAATGTGCATCCCGTTCGTCTTTAGGAGGTACCAGCAAATTCAAGCTCAGGCGACTAGAACATCTGTACTGCATTGATTGTGGTAATGTCTTCGGACGCTGATTCGTACAATACATGATAACTTAGGCTGAAGAAAACGAGAGGCAGTCTGTCCGTGACTTCGTCTCTATGGGCAGATTTACTTCTTGACGGCAGCCTTATCCTCTCCGATCTTCTTGACCGAAGGTCGAGCTTCTAGTTTTGCGTGCCACCTACGATTCGGAAGGTGAGTGGTGTATCATTGAGACTACGACAAGTGATGCTTACGCAGCGACAGCAGGAAACTTGCCCTCAAAGCTGAAGGTCTCATCCGCTTTCAGGATGTTCAGAGCGAATTGGTTCCATCTACACAATACCAGTAAGTCCTCAAGCACATCCTGGATGGACTACGACAGTACTCACGTGATGAAAGACAGATCCGCGATAGTAACCTTGCCACCAACAAGCCACTCCTGCTTAGAAAGCACGTCGTTCAAGACGCCAAGAACGCGAAGAATCTCGTTCTTGTAGCGCTCTTGCGCGCTCGGGATCTTCTCCGGGTGGAAGTAGTTGAACCAAGCAGCTTGTCCGTAGTACGGACCCTGTCCTGACGCCTGGAAGAACAGCCATTGGATCAGGTGGAACTTCTCTCCTTCAGCTGCCACTGAGATCTTGTGCTCAGGATCGTACTTCTCGACGATATAGAGCAAGATAGCATCGGATTCCCTGCAAATCGCAAAGATCAGCCATCGCACGGTCCAGGACGCGTGATCCGGACGTACCAGAGAACGTAGTCACCGTTCTTGTGGTCGATCAGCGTCGGAATACGACCGTTGGGGTTGTACTTGGTGTGCTCAGGCGCCTTGTGCTCACCCTTCTGGAAGTCGAGGTATATGGGCTCGTAGCTCAAGCCCAGCTCCTCAAGGACGATGGCGACTTTCCTGGTGACCCGATTGTCAGATAACACGACCAAGAAATGTGAAGACCACACACCATCCGTTAGGGCCAGAGTTGTGGGTGTAGAGGGTGAATTGCTTGCCGTGCGACATGGTGCAAGGTGTTGGGGACGCGATGGACAGTGATGAGAGTGTACAGGGCAAAAGATGCTATCGAGGCCTGAGAATTGTACACCCAAGCTGGCTTCATTATATACCCCCAGGCCTGGGAGTATCTGACCCTCACATGGTTCTCGTGCACAGTCCATGCCAGCATGGGACGGACAGAGCTTCCATGCATTATCATGCTGAATTGACGCATCCTGATTGATTAGTAAACGCAACCAACGCGTGAGGAGGAATAAGCACGATCTTGTTAGCATATCGATGTGTTTTCATTCTGGAAAGCTCGAGAAGGAAGCAGTGGCTGGGGATGGATAGATGAACACCAGCCGGGACCCTGAGCCAACGGCTCCAGCCGTAAAGTAATCGTCCTGTTTAAAGCATAGTTTCATCACGCGCGTTCTGTTTGCAACAAATCCTTCCTTGGTACATATCTGTGTCTTCATTGGTGCTCAGTGTTTGCCTCAATGTCGCGCAAATGAGTCTCCGTCGCGCGACGGGACTGTCATATGCCGATCGGACTCGTGTGAACCAGAAGAGGCGATTGCAAGACATCATTGGCGAGAAAAACAAAACACACGAGTCCGAAGAGGGAGCTGATTGCCCGGCCTGCGAATAAGCCTCGTCATTGCCAGATCATTTCGGGCGGAATTCACCAGAAAGGCACCTGCGAGACTATACGTGATCGGGGCGGGCCGATATGATCAATGCTGGGAGGGCAATCAAAGCAGCCACGTATTCGTATCAATTTCATACAGCAATTTCAAGCACATTCTGCAGGCTAACGATGACACAAGAGCCATGACTGTGTACACGAAAACTTGGCCCCATGACTAAGTCACTCAAGCTTTTTCCGTGCGGTCACTTTGCGCCTCGTCTTTGAAACCATCGCGCTCACCGTTGCCGATGGAGTTTAACTGTGCCTCCATGCGGTCCAGGGAGCGGAATCTAGAGGTTGGCTTGGTCAGCAAACAATGTTTGTTAGCGACTGCAGCGGCAATTAGACACGCACGTGAAGAAAAAGATGGTCCCGACGACTACAGAGGTCACACCGAACGAACCAAACAGCCAGGCAAACCTGGGCTCAACATTAACAGCCGTGAGCGCAAAGTTCAGCGCGGACGCCACAGCGGTTTGGAATTGAGAGAAAGCCATAACGACCGACTTCATGCGCTTGGGCGCCTTCGTGAACGCGTACTCAAGTGAAGTGATCGAGGCCTGTAGGGCTCACGTCAGCATGTATACTCACTCGGGGATCTATTTGGGGCCACATACGAAGATTTCGGAGAGACCAACAAGAATATATGGCCCCGCCACAACCCAAACGTTGACATCCGCGGGCCTGGGAATGTTGTTGGCATCAAGACATGCGGACGGCTGGTTGTCGTGGCAAGGCGACATCTTGAAAAGGTAGTGCTCAAGAATCGCCGCGTAGAGCATGGCGAGTCCAGCTACAAGGAATCCTGCATAGATACGTTTGATTGGCGTGAAGTTAATGCCCCAGCGGCGCAAGGCGGGATAGATGAAATAATCGAAGATAGGTATCATTATCTTCGTAAGAAAGGCGGTTAGTCGAGCACATTGGTAATACGCGTTGAAAAAACGCTCACAATGATAGATATAGGATCGAGGTTTTGAATCAAGTCGTTGGGAGTCCCGTTGAGCTTCATGCCTGCGGCCACTGTACCGAGATTGCCATTGATCTGGGAGTAACAGAGCCAGTAGGCGGGAAAGAACAGGAACACCTGGCAGGCCTTCATGGTCCGATCCACCTCATCAACGAATTCATCGTCCCAGGTAATGCTTGGGGGTGCTTGGCCTGTTGGATAATAGCCTGGTTTGGCGGGTTCCCAAAATCCTGGCGCTCGGATGTTCTTGAAGAAGCGTACAGGATTCACTGAGTAAGCAGGACGCAATGCAAATCTGCACACACGCAGAGTCTACGTGAAGGGTATTTAGATTACAAGCGCGCCAAAAATACAGAAGGATGATGCACCTCAAGAAGAATAGAGCCCCGTGGCGGAGTCTTGATATATTTGTCTTTCCCAACGATCAGTACAATAGGGACCTGATAATCGGATTGAGTAATGAGTGAGGGAACTTTACTTCGGCAGACGCACCAGAGCGAAGATGCATGTCGGGACCAGATACGATTGCCAGTAGCCTTGATCGCGAGCAATGAACGCGGCAGAAATAGCACAGCAGGCCCCTACGTTGATAGCGCCATAGAACCAGAGGTATATCGACTGGATAGTAACCGCAGGGTCGCGTAAAATGACTTCCCCGGACGGTAAAGTCTCTTTACGCAATTTTCCTGTGTACTGTTCTGCAATCATAGGCGAGACGTTTGCTTTGATCGAACCAGCCCCAATTCCCATGACAACTATCGCAAGGATAAGTAGGCCAGTTGCGGTCTCCGTGTGCTGCAACGAAGCGGGTGAAGCTGATGCAGTGAGGATAATGTGTCCGACTCTGTCGATACAATGACAATGAGCGATAGGCGCGTAACGTATGACCACAAGACTAACGCACAGAGCGACACCAGAGAAAATCATGATAGTCTTGTATCGACCCCATACGGTATCAGCCAGGATTCCCCCAAGGAAAGGCGTGACATAAATCCAGAAGGAGTTAAACTGGGCGAATGCATGAGGATATTGTCACAAGATAATGAATCCAAACTCACAGTCGAGATAGCGAATGCTTTTTGCACTCCTTTACCGAGAGCGCCAGCTACACCATTTGCGCGATTTGCTGCTGGGACAGCACCGGTGGTGGACCCTACAGGAAGAGGCGCACGAATATAATTGTTGAATGAATTGGTTGTACCGTAGTATGACCATCTACGAGAGCGATCAGAGTGAGAAATCAAGGTCCATTCACACTAGAAGGACTGTAGACACATACCGTTCGGCAAATTCAACTACAGCAACCAACCAAGCTGTCCAAGGCAAGCGATCCGGAAGACGTCTTAGTGTCGCGAACTCTTCCTCGGTGACACCTTCTGAGTCGGGTATTATCTTATCTTCTGGGGAATCGCTGCGGAACCCAGCCTTCTCGTCTAGCGTACTTACTTCCGCGAGTGCAGGTTCCTGCTTGTCCGCCGGGAGGGTAGTGGCCATGGTGCAGCTCGAGATACGCTGGAAGGGGGACCTAATCGAGTCGGGGGCATTATACGTGGGCTTCTCGTTTTCTTATACATTAATTGATCCAGAAATGAAGATAAGGTGCGAGGAACCATGTGTATCGCTGGTCTTCTTCTCCACCTGGCTGTACAAGCGCTATGAAGCGCCAGTCACTGCTACACCGTGGTATCAAAAGGGTCGCGTGGTTCATAACCTTGATGCTGATGTGGAGGAGCCGTGAGTAGATAGAGTCTGCTTGCAGAGGCGACGCACCAATCAATGACCCAGTGATATGTCACAATCCACTTGCGCATATTATCACAATGATCCTTGGCACGGCAATCGGAACATACGCTTGACATACGCACAAGAGTTCTCCAAAGGGAGGACTGACTTCCCATTGGCAGACTGCGCTACCAGTCGAGAGCGCAGGGACCGCATCTACTGCGCAGCTGTTTGGCCACGCAACAACCTTATCATATGGTGGTTGCAGAGAACATCAAGGAGGTGAGCCCCGGCACGCTGGGATGTCTAGGCGTCTATGGTATTGATGCGCCGTTTTCCATTTTTGTAAATGGGCGCATCACTACTGCGGGCGCTGAGCGCTTGGACGAGACACGACCATTCTTATCGTCTCATAACACGTCGACCTCCTACCCTGTAACGACCTAGAGGACCGCTACATTTTGAACCCCTTGGAGAGGAGAAAGAAGTGAGCTCAAACATCTTGGTGGCGTGAATCATTGTTTTGATTAAGCCCAGCTATATCGTTAATCGACACGCTTCGTTCAAGTTGTTGTGAAGCTTGACTCGTCCTCAACGTGCCATGGAATTCCTTTCACAAACATACATCGCGCTGAGAGGACCTACCGGGGCTCCACAATCTGCGACGGATACTATAGCGCGTCTTACCGATCGCTTGAGCCCCGCTACTCTTCTGGCAGACCGTCGCGCGGCCGTGCTCTCGCTCAAAGGCCTCGCACGAGATTGCAAAGCAGAAGTCGGCGAACGCGCCCTTCCGGGACTCTTGGAAGTGGTTCAAAACGATGCCGAAGTCGATGCGGATATCGGGAAGGCCGTGTTGGACACTCTGAACATGCTTTGTGAAGTCAACGAAGATCTAACTACTCAATCGAAGGAGTTAAGTTTCAAGCATACCGACGTCGTATTGGAGAACGAAAAAACAACGCATAAATTATTCGCCCTGCTCGCAGATAACTCGTTCTATCTGCGGTTGGCCGTCATACAGTTCCTGATCACGCTGCTGCAGAATCGGAGGCAGGTCGTGCAAGCGTACTTCTTGAAAGCTCCAGTGGGATCAACATCTGTGATATCTGCACTTGAGGAGAAGCGGGAGATGATTCGTACTGGTGAGCTTTGGCATTGCTGTATTCTTGCAGACCATGTCTTGGTTGGGCGACCGTGTCGTTAACCGAGGCAATGTCCTTCTCTGTCTCGACCCATTGCTGCATACTCTGCAACAGTATATGATATCGATGCTGATCATATGTTATAGAGGCTCTCACGATGCTACAATCCCTTCTTTCGCAAAGCCCTGATATTCAAAAGATCCTCGTTTTCGAAGGGGCGTTTGAGAAGCTGTTCAACATCATAACTCAGGAAGGAGGGACGGAAGGGGGAATCATCGTCCACGACGCTCTTCAGTGCGTGGATACCCTCCTACGGTATAACACGTCAAATCAGGTGAGTAAATTTGTACCTACGTCGCTTTAGACATGCTTACGGACGGATGTCTCATTTTGTCAGAGCTACTTCCGCGAAACAGCATTGCCCCCCGTACTACCATCTCTGTTACTTTTCCCACCTGCACTCCCTCCCCAAGAACCGGCACCGCAAGGATTCTCTCTGCAATTCTGGGATCCACCACAGAAACGCGCTAATACAGCTATGGTTGTGAACATCATGGGCATTCTTGTCGGCTCGAAGGGCGGCAGCGTGAGTCCCGTGCTTGGCGTGTGGTTCACAAATCCCATATTGAAACGGCATGCAGCCTCAAGAAATGTTCGCGTTCTGTCGGTGCTTCATCGAACTTGGGTTGGCTAGCAATGCGCCGACGTCCATCAAGACGCAGGTAATTCCTCTCTCAGGGAAAGAAGCGTATGGCTCACATTTTGCGTGAATAGACCTTGCGGCACTTGCCTGTGAATCTGACCATCCCATTACCTTCTATGACGATCACTCCGTACATGCCAGTACCAGAAACCAACGGGGAAGAATGGGATCGCTTGGAGCCGGCCTCTGCCCTGGATGCTCTTGTAGAGCTGGTGCTACATGGCGAATACAATGGCATCAATAGCGCCAAGAGGACGAAGGACGGTATGGAGCTGCGGGCTGCTGCGCTTAGCGTGTTCCAGGTCAGTCATTGGCATAGGTCAACTTCAATACGCAGTCACTCATTTTGTACAGAACTTCGTGCAGCAGAATGATGTTCGAGATGCAATAGTGCAAGCGATGGTCCCCGTCGAAGGCAAGTGTTCATGATTGTCACGGGTGTACATAGTGTTCTAAGACAGGACCGTATATCCGCAGGCTCAAGTGAACAACCGCCTATGACGCCTCTCCTTCAAGCTCTTATCACGCCTCCTTCCTCTCCCCTCGACATCGCTGCTGTCACTGCCACCCACCTGGCATCCCTCCTCTTCTCCGACCTTCTACGTTTCTCGTCACGCGCCAAAGCCCTTGCACGTAGTATCGTACCACATGCGCCGCCACCGCAAGACTCAGGCAGCTTTTTCGTCCCTGCAGACGGAGCACCACCCTCTACGCACGTCGCAGACGAGGTGCCAGACGAAGACGAGCCTCAGACTCTGCTCCAGATCATAAGTGACCACCTCTCGCTAGCACTGCTCTCACGCAGGCGGGCTGATACGTCCGAACGCGAGGCGCGAGAATGGGACCGTCTGATAGTTGGCTATCTCTCGCTGCTCATCCAGTGGTTGTGGGAAGACCCCGCTGCTGTGCGAGACTTCCTCGAGGCCGGTGCGCTGGGAATGGTGCGTGTGTTTCTCCTTCCATCGGTAGTAGAAGCACCATTAATGGGTTCACACTGCTTCTAGATCGTGGAACCCATTAACCAGATGCCTGAGTCCGATCCAGTCATACCAGGCCTGTGTGCGTTCCTCCTTGGGCTCTGCTATGAGTTCAATCGGGAGCCAGGAGAGATTACACGGTGCGCCTCCGTCTCATGTCTCTCACCCACGATCGGACTGACTTATGACCCATATAGGTCTACGATATATCCTCTTCTCACGCGCCTCGGGATCGATCTCTTGGTAGGGCGTATAACACACCTGCGTGATGATGATAGGTTCAAGGCCGTTGGACCGGATACCTTGGTTCTTCCGTACCCCAACCAAGGGATCACCAATAGCGATGGCGAGAAGGAGGCGGAGATCTGGTTCGACTGGGCATTTGTCGACTTCTGGAAGTCGAACTACTGTGAGCGGGTTATCTCATTAAATCCGACGTGCTATCTAATATCTCTTGCACAGACACTATCCAGAAGGGGATCACAGCAGACCCGAAAGCACCTCCAGCGTCTGCTGGTGAGTACCGCACACGTAGTCTCGGACTCTGTACTCACGGCTTCCCTGCAGGCCAAAACGCAGAAACTGCGCAGTTAGTTGCGTCACTGCGTGGCGTCATTCAGACTCAAGCACAGGAGATCGAGACATTGAAGAGCAAGTTGGCCGAATTGTCTAAACATAAAGACGAGGTAAGAAATGTCATATGTGTTGTTAACGTCTGTTCACTCATTGAAACACTACAGGTTGAAGAGCTCCGCAAACAAGTATCTCATATCCAAGTAGATTTGCAAGAATCCCAAACGAAACGACAAGAGGTCGAGAAGGAGCAAGAAGACTTGCTTGTGCTACTAGACGAATTGAACAGCAAGCGGCGGCGAGACAAGGAGCGCCTCAAATCGGCAGGATTGGAAGTCTCCGAGGACGAAGGTGACGATGAAGAAGAGGAGGAAGAGTAATCGGCCACAACGTGTATTTATCTCGGACAGACGGACTGTTAGCTGGATCCAATAGGCCTCCCAGATTTTCATGCTTATGCCGAGTGATTTTGTGAAACTGTTCATAAGGTAATGTCCAAAACCAAGGCACCGAACTATTAGTCGTCGAACATGGTGCCGTCCATCCGTACACCCAAGGTCTGCTTGATCTCCATGCCTAGCAGTTTCATCTTTCCAGCCTGTAGGAGTCCGTTAGTACATTTACGACGAAAGAACACTCTCGGGGCTCACCTCAATGCGCTCTGCCTGCACTTTGCGCAGCTCCATCAGCTGGTCCCGCGACATGTACGTCTCGCTCTCCCCCTTCGTCTTACGCTTCTCACGTGAATTGCCTTGGAGCGCGCGCAAGTCTGCAGCAGGATCATAGCTGTCATTCGGCGGCGGGACGAATTCGCCCGAGCGCAGTGCAGACATGCGGGATTCGTATGAAGCGATGTTGTAGAATTTTTCGTGGGGTAATGTGGCTAACGTCAAGCTCATTGGTGAGTCGCAGAAGGGAAGATGGGATACACAAAACGCACCAGTGTTGTAGTCCTCCACAAACCTAGCAAACTCCTTGCGAGTTTGGTCCTTGGACACCGTCTCCGGGTTGACCTTCCGCTCCTCCACTAGCCATGCGCGGAATTCTGGTTCCTTATTGTACAAACTGGATGGAGGATCAGAGTATGCTATTTGGAGAATCGTAGTGGACTTACTCGGTCTCATTGATGATCCCATACTTTCCCCACTGGTGACTGACTGCACCAATCTTCTTCTTCTGTATAGCGAGTGGATCAGCCTGACCGTCCTGTACGAAGGTGCCGGGCCACTCACCTTCCTTTCCTTCTTTTCTTTCTTCCGCTCCTTTCGGTCCTTGTCGCGACTTCTGCTCCGCTTCCGCTTGTGATGTTTGTCTTTCTTATGATGCTTGTGGTCCGGCGCGCTGGAAGACGAGCTTGACATGGAACGCGACCTGGAACGGGATCGCCTCCGTCTGTCCCGAGAGCGTTCCCTGCGTTTGTTGCGTGCTTCATCTGATGACCGTGAACGAGACCTCCGTCTAGGCCTCGACCACGATGGAGGGCGTGAATGGCGGCGAGGAGAGCGAGATCTCCTTCCTGGGCTTATTGAACGCGACCTTGAGCGACCACGTCGTACATCATCCGCCTTCTCTTTGCCCTTCACATCTCTCTGGTCTCTCTCTGTCCTGTCTCTGGATCGTTCACGACGTTCATCCTTATTCGGCCTCGTCCTACTTCGACTTCTCTCGGTCCTGTACCTGTCTTCTGCCCTGCTTGACATAATGCAGTACGAATCCTAACGATGGTCAGTTGTTCTGGTACAGGTACAGCAGATTGATTGTCACATACGGCCTGGTCAACCCAACACTAATGTAGACCTTCGGTTTCTTTTTGAATGAGGTATTCCTTGAGAATAGAACAATTGCGTAGTGGATAGGATGAAGGATAGTAGGATGATAGTCGAGCGCCCATGAGACTCATGAGGCCGGCCGGCGAGTAAGTGCCACCGGCCGATCCGTCTCCGAGAGGCCGGTAATCCTAGCGGAACGCTTCTGCTTATGACCGCGACCGACGCTGTTGCTTTCGACATTGAAATCTGCAGCAACTTGAGAAGCGTCAAGCCTAGTGAACTTATAGAACAATAGTTGTGGTCACACACGTTCAAACTCTTCAACGTCGCACGATAGAGCTGATCACCACAAGGAGCTGGGCATTATTATAGAGACTCGTTGGTCCCCTCATCAAGGCAAAACATATTCATGGCGGACGCCATCATTATGTAGATACATTGGGGATCATAGTAGGGATCTCAGGTTTTTATTTGAAGGGCAGATACATGAGTAGCAGGAGGAGTATAATTGCGGAGGTGGGGATCTGAGCGGTCTTAGATAAGATAAGATGCGTTTTAATCTACATGGACTTCCGAGCCAGCAAGAGCACAGCTTGAACTCAACTCTTCTGCGTGCCTACGATACCTGTTGGTGAAACTCTTCAATCCTACCCGACCAGCCCAAATTTATCGTGTATGGCAGATATAATCGTGTTCGGCGCCACTGGTACTCCGATTCGTCTTGCCAGCTCCGCGAGGTACTGACGGAATTATCCCTAGGATTCTCGGGTCGACTGGTGACGCAGTACCTCAACGTCCATCCACAACGATCTAGTTTTACGTTCGGGATATGCGCTAGATCAAAAGAGAAGATTGCTGCGTTGCAGAAGGACCTGAAGCTCGACGATAGTGTTAAGGTATTTTATGCGGATGTCACGAATCGCGACGAAGTAGAGTCGGTTGTGAAAGAGTCCAAAATCATCATCAACGCTGCCGGTCCGTTCTGGAGACATGGGACTCCTGTTGTCAGGTTCGCCCTTGTATTGCTTGAATTTCGGTCATGAAATAACAAGGCGCTCTTAGGGCATGTGCGGAGCACGGAAAGCATTACGTCGACCTCACTGGAGAACCTCACTGGATACTCAGAATCATATACCAGTGCGTTCATACATCACCGAAGTTTTGTCCATGACTGACCAGTGAACCAGACTTGACTACCTTGCTTCCAAGACTCACACCATCATCATCCCAGCCTCTGGGCTCGACTCAATACCCTCCGACCTCGCCGTTTACTTGAGCAACAAGACTTTGAAGACTCTTGCTGGCCGCGAGACTGGTATCGAGACCTCCATATCTGGCATACAGCTCCGCGGCGCGTTCTCAGGAGGAACCATACAGACCATCCTTAACGCTCTCAGCGAAGTCCCTCCCCACGCACTGCAGGATGGACTCAGAGATTATGCTCTTAGTACCGGTGCACATCGTCCCGTTTATCGATACGTTCTATGCATTTCTGACGCGATCCCATTTTCAAGGACTGAAAGGTGCTCCCAGCCCAACACGCAAGCTCTTGTACACGCTACCCTTCTCCTCTCCCCCAATCTACGGTGGAATGTACATGATGGCTGACACTGATCGTGCTATCGTGCAGCGCACATGGGGCATCAACCAATTACGCGTAAGCATCTTTCCCCTCAGGCGTTTCACGTATTTTGTCCCTCGATTGACCACATCTGGCAGACCACGAGTGTCATCACTACAGCCCCAGATGCACAGCTATCCTCATATGGGCCTAGGTTCAAATATGAAGAGTTCATGATCATGCCGAGCAAGGTTTCATCTCTGATGCTCAGCTTCACAGTCGCGCTAGGCGCCATATTCTTGATGTTTCCCCCAGTAAGTTCTGTAATCGGCCCCAAGCTCTAGTAACAGTCATTAACGGAATGGCAACCCATTAATTAGTTCCGATGGCTCTTCGGAAAGCTTATGCCCCAACCTGGCGAAGGTCCCTCAGAGAAGTACGATACTCGTGCCTTGCGACGAACATGCGGCTGATATGGGGTACATGCTCAGATTACAGAAGGAGGGCTTTATACATGTTATCAATGTGACATCGTCAGTGCCTGCTCCCTCAAAACCACAAACACATGTGCGCACGATCATTCATGGCCAAGGCGACCCCTACGCTCTCAGTGCTGGTGAGTCCATTGCGATATCGCGTTCTTATCTAAGCTGTCTCAATATAAATAACACCTCACAGTGATGGTATCGGAGAGTGCGCTGGCTCTGCTTTTGTCATACTCAGATTTGCCAGAATTCGCGCGGGGCGGCGGCGTCCTCACACCTGCGAGCGCGCTTGGTGATGTCCTCGTCAAGCGACTGACGGCGAGTGGAAGAATGACGTTCGAGAGTGAACAGATACTTCAGGATTAGATATCTTACTTGCGAGTACATCCTACAGATTATTTAAGGACGTCTGTGCTTGGTTTGATCTGGACATTCAATTCGTACCGTTGCTTGTATCTAGGTGAGTCTGACCTGTTGTCAAGCACAATAACGTTGCTCAGAAATTCTGCTAGGCATTAATTATCGAAACGGAAACGAATGCATGCAATGTCTTTGCCCGTCTCACCTGCTTGATCTCATGAAGTCACATCATATTATGTCTCATACACATCGGGGTTCTCTAGCTCGTGACCTCTCGACGATTGCTTCCGTCTTGTAGCTAGAAGCCGTTTTCCTGATTTGAAACGGCGACTGTGCAAGACTCGCCTTATCGTATGAGGTACTTAGCTACACCCCGTCGTACGTCCATGCAAATACAGATGACGGAAGATATGTACTGTTCACAATTGGCAATCTGGTCGGAGACCGGGTTCGCGGCTTATAAGAAGGCGAAATTTACCTGGTGCCGCTTACTCCGAGGTGCTCGCGGGTCGACGAAGTGCATGCAGTCACCTAGGGGGATTTATGCATGCGCGAGTAATGAACAGAGCCTGAGAGAGATGAGGTCTATCCCGTTGAATTTATGAATTGACATACATACTAACTGACATTAAGAAACTTCGTGCTATGATGACTGACATCTAGACTACCACGGTTGGGGATCCGAGACGTATGCTTCCTCCGCTTCCGGCAAGACTAAGGGTTCAATAACAGGTCCAGCAGACGTGAATCGGACGCGTTCTCCTCGCTACGGCGAAGTTGTCGCGATTGTACCACACAGTTTCCCCATCTCCCACATCACTTCTGTCCATCCGTCGGGCGTTGAGCCCTCCGGGATAGGCTCAAAACCTAGACTATCGAGTATCCTAGCCAAGGCCTTAGGATTCCAGGCGGACGTTGTGAACTCGTGCAGTGTGAGAGAGCGTCTCAGACAAAAGGCGGGTTTGGTAATCAACGAAGCCGCAGAAAAGACCTGTTCCGTGGGAGTAATTGTGGCGTCCAAAGATACCCCCAACCGCTGGAATTGAGGACAGTATTGCGCCAGTGATAGGAGAGATACTACACTAACACACGGCCTCATATGAAGGGTGAGCTGCTGCAAGTGTGGCCATGATTGCGCCATCTGGTCGATGGCCCAATCGCCCACGGTGGAAGTTATAAGTCCTGTCCCCCGCAATGCCAGATTCACGATGGTGGGGAGCTTGAAGAGTGGCGCCAAAGACGATACATAAAAGACTACTTCGGTATCACTGTCGTTATCGATCCTGAAGTCCAGCTTGGTGATTTTTGGGCATCGAGCCAAACCCTCCATAAGGTGTTTAGTCGCCAGCTCACCACCCTCGAAGTTCTGGATGTCAACGAAGACCCGATCAAGACGAGGCGCATCGATAATGTCGAAGAACCTCGCAGGTGCGCCTGAGTCAGATCCCCAGATTGCCAAGTCGTCGAGCGCAGAGAATGCAATCCGCTGTTCATTGTCGAGTGCGTTCATCGTTGAAGGGCATAGTACGAGTCTCAGCCGTTGCAACCTGGAGGATGACAAGCAGTTGCGTATAGCAGAGGGCCAGGAGGTAGACAATGAGTTATATGCCTTGAAATAGCTCAACCGTGGAAGTCTAGTGATTGCACCGTCCAAGGCCTCGGAAATTGAAGAGGTGTCGAAGTCCTGCATGTGAAATGGCATTGACGAGAAACTGCAGGATTCGAGGTTAGGATAGTTTTTGCAAAATCGGTCGAGTGCAACAGGCATAGACAAGAACCCCTCTGGCGCGTTGGCAGATGCGTTGACATCCGCCCGATCACACGCGACGTAGATATCAAGTTTGACAAGTTGAGGCCCAGCGATAGAGAGTAAGAATACCGGAATATGCGTGTCATACGGAAAGTCTTCCCATCCGGCGCCGGTGGTGGTGTAACTGAGGGAACGAAGTTGTGGAAACAAACAAGTTCCTCGGGGGCTCCAGTGCTCAAAGTTCTTCACCAATTTGTCCATGACAGCGGAGTCATAACCCATCCCGGGGCGAAGAAAGGGTTGCAGCGAAATTGACTTGACTCTGCGAGAATGTTTATAGATTTTCGCCCATTCTGAAGGCAAAGGATCCCTTGTGAAGACAAACGTGCTGTACTGATGAGATTTTCAGTTCGCCAAACTTGTGACATTTCGATGGTAGAACTACACTCACCGAGAGATCCTTAACCTCATTCCATACGTCAGATGGAAGACACTTGAGAATCGGAGATATGTCCCCAGGGTTGGCCCATAGCTCGTCCAAGGCGATTGGTGAAAGAATACGGCACGTCCTCGCAAGAGCAGCGAGAGCCTTTTTCGACTTGTCGGTCATGAATTCGTCGTCAGGGTGTTCCCATTCCTTGATGCACGCGATTATGGAGGACGCTATCTCATGAATACTCCAAGCCCGATGCATGGTGTTGAGGTAGGAGTAAGGATGGTTGGAAGTTAACTGTGGCCATCTCTTCAGTGTGTCCGGTTTTGTTGTCGTTTAACGCCAGACGCAACTGTTATACTATTTCGGGGTAGCGATTATAATTTGGGTATGTCGTATAGAATATAGACGACTTTCTGCTATAGAACCCGAATCTTGAGTGTCTTCGAGCTTCGATAGTCAGAGGCTACGCCAAGAATATCAGCCCTCGATTCTTTGGTGGACAAAACCACGCACCATCCCGTAAGTCCAGATTCTGGAGAGGCTTGGAGCTTATGTCTCCAACGGGCTAGCGGTGGGGGAAAAGACGTCCGAGTCGGTGGCATCGCTATTCAACGTTCAACGAGTTTCCTATAGTCCCGTCTGAAGTTATGGCTGTGAATCGGGCCAGAATTTCCATGTGGCGTCTTGACGCAAGCCGAGGAAACAAGGGCCTTTGAGAGTGTCAATACTTGTGACATCGAATAATTGTGCTCATGAGAGCCAAGCAGGGGCAGTCGGCTGTTCATTCACATCGCAATTCCAGATAAATAAGCTAAACTCCGTCGGCTTAATTATGAATTTGCTGCCATTCGGAGGCGAGGGACAAAGGATCTCTTGTTAGCACGCAATATAATAGCTGGTAGGATCCTCAGTCTCTTATGCAGGTATGGAACAGTATGTATCGCACGCACCCTTTTATTGTAATCGAACATCTCATGTGAATATGTCCGGTACACACCTGAGAATGTGACTCGAGCGAGCCTTTCATCTCGTCACTTGCAGGTCTGTCGCGCACGCTATGAGATGGTGGTGGTACAAAGTAAATTAGCGATCTATTAAACTGATATAAGGTTTTTTTGAGAATACAACAGGATTAGGCAGGGGGCAACGATTATACGATACTGGTATGAATCGTAACAGGGCGTAATGGGGGAGTGAGCATGTCGTACAAAAGTCGTGAAAAATCATAAGAACTCCCCAACGCGGTGTCACGACCGTCGCTGGGTATCTTCGAGCCGTTGCATCTCAAATCGTCTAGAGTTTAGACAGCGCCGGCCTCTGCAGCCTTCGTCGGACGAGTGACGACAGCGGAGTCGGTGTACTTGCCAGACTGGAATCCGAACGAGGAGTAGTCGACGGAGTTGAGGCGGAAGAGGAAGAACAACAGGAAGAAGGGACCGGTGATGCAGTCGAGGATGCCGTACCAGATCATCTCAGAGGTGGGGGAGATGACGTTGCTTCCCTCAGACAGAGCCCAACAGATCGGGTATGTCAAGAGCATGAAGGAGAGGAAGCCGGCAGACTGGATGTAGCCGCTGCGGAAGACACCGTCCGCAGCGAAGGTGGTGCGGGGACCGTGCACAAGCAGCACGTACCTGAGGAAGCCAGTATAAGCGTCCGAACCCATCATGGTCCAGCAGAGACAGATGCGTACCAGATGTAGAACAGCGCAGCGCAGCCGAAGACGTAGAAGCCCCACTTGTAGTCGCTCTGGACGAGAGCACCGACCAGGCCGCAGACAACCATGAAGATACCCATGAAGAGGGTGGTCATGATGTCAGAGAGCGAGAGACCGGTGGCGAGGAGGACAGAGAGGAGGAGGAGCGGGAAGGTAATGAACCACTGGATGTAGCGCACATACTGTACAACCATGATTAGCAGCAGCTCGAAGAATCACTAAAACAAAACACATACCCAGATCTGACGGGTCTCGCCATCACCGCGGAACTCAGTTACGATGGGGGTAGCACCGAGGTCAGAGGCCATGGAGAAGTAGGCCAAGCTGGCAGTAGTGAGGATGACGATGGCGAGCTGGTGGAAAAGCCGAGTACCACGGGGACGCTACAAAGAGACATGTACATGAGTCGCATTTCAAAGCAGACTCGGCTGAACACATACCATAAAGTCAAGGACGATCGTGACAAGAAGCGTAAAGGTGATCAAAGAGAACGCAGCCCACAGCCAGTCAGAGCCATGGGTGCTGATGTGGAGGGTGGCATTGGGTGGGTTGAGGTCCAAAGCTTTGTTGCCCATGTCGTACTACTTAGCGGTGGAGGGGACTAGATGTAGTAGAAGGGGTGGCGGAGGAAGGTTGGTCTCCTAGGAGTAGGCTGTTTTGGAGAACAGTGAGGAACGAACTGACTCTGAGGTTCGAAGAGGAACTGCAGACCGGTTTATATATCCATGGCCTCGGGCGAGGCATGGAAATCCTTATTCATGTCTATGTTTGTCCCGCACATGCTCCCAGAGCGTCCCGTTGCCCAACTCTCGTTGCTGAGAGAGCATTGGGCGGCGTCAAGCATAGAGTGCCCAGGCTGATCTCGGAGGACGTGAGTGCACGTTGGGAACACGTTGCGTCATAGACGGGACGCAACCCGCGATTTGCCGGTGAAACAAGCACCCTAAGAGAAAATGGCGGCGGGGGCTTACACACATATGAGTTGTAATGATATTTTTGCACAGATAGATGCCGGAACTTACATGCGATATCAACGGCTGGCGAACTGCTGGCTACCTGTATATTAGCTTTGATTTCCAGTGCTACCGCCGCTGAAAATGCACCCAACGTTGAAAACATGCCTCTGCTCGACTGATACGAGGTTCAAAACTTGAGGCGAACGTGAGAACGAGTGAACCTTTCGTGGTTCGAACGTCCTGTAGCTTTGGCACACCAGGCGGGATGACGAGCAAAGCGCGGCCGATGCACCGATCCGCGATCCGTGATTGGGCGCTTTGAGCGCTTGGTCAGCAACGTTCCGAGAGCACCTGCTTTTGTTCAGCGCAAGAAAAACTCTGTTCGAAAGGATCCGCTCTTTGTGCGAACGATTCAGAACCAACATTCCAGACGAGTCCAGCTGACTCCTAGGAAAGCTTGTATGACTCACATGCAAATACCCTCTACGAGAGTCACGTATTGATTCTGTACGCCGTTCCCGCTTCTCAGATGCGGTCATACGTCACAATAGCGCTGTCGAATTGACGAGAAGCTACGAGGGCATGTTATTAATCTGGTCAGCATAGCGCGGAAGGCCGTCAGCAGGCCTAGACACGTAGCGCACTGATACGTAACTGGTGAAGGACCTGGAAAGATTGGAGCCATGGGACAGGACAGATGGTCCTTCTACCGCGACCGTACAAGTCTCAGTCTCTGCCAGATGGCTCAGCCCCCAAAAGCAAATTGAAGTTGAGAACTCACCGCGGTATCAATGCATTCAACGGCGGAATATCTCTGCAGCGCCTCTGTGCGCACTGCACCGATCTCCAGAGCATGCGAGAAGCCTGCCTTACCGTAACGGAGTTCCACTCTCACAAGGATGAGAATCAAGAGCGGGTGCGGTAGGCGCAGCGAGCCGTAAAAAGCGATCAATTGATATGGCCAGGCAACGTAAGGTGATTCCAATGAGTGAACAAAGATAGCAAGAGTCGACAGCAGAAACAGCGAAATGGAGGGAAAGGATCAGAGCAGTATAGTAACCTAACCTAGCCGGTCAGAGGTATCTTGAGCAAATATTGACCGGGATGGGTTCTGTTTAGCTCTCTCGTCCTTCAACATCCTGTAATGTGCTCGATCTCAGGACATGAATCCAACGCCACTGCAACGTGGAATAGGCGTACCGGGCATTAATACGGGGATCATCACCCTCCAGACCCAGGACTGCCTGCGGTGTCTTAGCTTCGAGGACCTGTAAGTGCAAGAATATGCCGGTCAGATCAGAGGATCTACGACAGCAGGCCAGAAGGCTTCTAGTACAGCAGACCGGAGCCACGTCCGACATGGGGTCGGAATGATGGCTCAGGGTTCGTCTGAGGTGGCATGACGCGAACGAGGGAGAGGCGAGGCGGGACTTACGTAGTGGTTATCGCAGTGTGGGCAGTACTCGTCGCTCTCGTCGTACTCAGACATGTCTTTGCGGAATGCCTTCTTGCATTTCTTGCACATGAAGACCATCTCCGCTGTCTTACGTAGTCGGTGGTCTTGTGTCTCGGCGTGGCATTCGGCGCAGTCGAACCACTGCTTGCAGCACGGCGCTCGTATCGAGACTTGTGCGTTCAAAACATGCTTGCTGCAAAGGTGCGACGGATGGTCGGTATCACTGGTCCAAAACAGAACGGACTCCTGCTCCAGAATCCGCACACCGTCCGTTGACGCGCGAAGATAGCCAGTAATGCATGGTCACGGTCGCCAGGCGATGCAGATCCTGGAGCAGAAAGCCACGAGACAGAGAACTGACCACATTGTACGAGGTTGTAATCGACGGACGGTCGTGGTCGTTCGAGTTCAACAGCAGGCAAAGCGTAAGCGCCTGTGATCGCCGTGCTCAGGCTTTGATCTACCTCATGCTCGCTGCGTACAAGCCCTGCCGTCGACGACCTTCTCCATCCCTTCCTTCAGCCTTAGGCTCGTTCCGAACATATTGGGGTGTGAACACGAACTTGCGCCGACGATAAGACCGGCAGGATGGACGTTTGATACTGAACCTTTATCTTATATTGAGGACACGAGGCGCTGACTCGGAGAAGACGGCAGCCGTGTCGCCGCCACAGCAGCGACCTTTGCTCTTCTATCTCTCCAGCACGACTGCCAGCTCTGGCCCCAAAACCCTCACCGTCGAATGGCGTGCTCGCCGACGCCGACGGAGACCCAGTACACGACCCTCGTGAGCAGCTCGTCGTCTGCCACGTTCTCGGACAGCGTCTCCACTGTCCCACCGGTCGTTGCTACGGTGACCTCCTTCTCATGCTCGCCAACGGTGCGTCCAGGGAATGAAACAGGCTGCGTGAACGTGGGAGTACCGGTTGTAACGACCATTGACGGTGCGTGACCTTTTCAAACCATTTCTTCTTAAAATTTGTCGAATGGCTTGGCGGAGGGCTGCATGACCACGTATGATCAGAAGGTCCATGCGATAAGAATCGTAAGAGTGGCAGGAGTCAGTAGAAAGGCGTTGAGCGTGAGTAGAACGGTCAACATGACCTGCTCGTGCATCCCAAGCGTCTGCTGATCTGCGCGGACACATCCGTATATTGGCAGAGATTGGGCAGAGATGTGCCTTTCTCGTCCATGTCACCTTCGGTCTTTTATTCTACTGGGCCCCTAATACTTTGAAATACTACTCACGCAAGCATCCTCGCTTCTGTGTTGTATTTTTGGTTGTGCTGCGCTTTCGCTGCGATGCTAATCGGTGTGCGTTGACGATCTCCTATTTCTCAGTTGGCCGCGAGCTCACCGTACAGGTGCCAATAATCACGATCCTTGGTATCACTCAAACCGTTCCGACTGCGACGTTATTCGCGACATGCTCTAGTCAACCTTCGGGCGATCCGCCACCGCTCTCGGCCCCTTCTTCGTCTTCGGCCCCTGCCTCCGCTCCTTCGCAGATTACCATTCCTTCGTCCATTTCATCTTCGTCTTCGTTATTCTCCTCATCTTCTACCTCCGTCAATGATAATTTGGTCACGCCGATACACGATCCGGGTGTCCTATTGTCATCGTCGAGCACGGGTGGTGTCACGTTGTCGAGCTCCGTGACTACTAGCATGTCAACGTCTACGCAGACTCTACCCCCGAGTCTAACGCCAAGCCCAACTCCTTCGCCTTCCCCGACCAGCCAACATGCTGTCAGCACCTCAGGTACCAAAGGGTTTATTGGACCCATCGTGGGAGGGATCCTCGGAGGATTTTTTGGACTGTTCGCGATCGTAGGCTTGATTTGGCTTCTCTGGTCAGTGTTCCCGATACCCTCCCTCCTATTTCATCCACTGATAATTCTATGACCCCTCAAGGAGCAAGCGCAGAGCGATGTTCGCTCTCAGCCGCACACCGTCGCCTGTTCCTCCCGAGGAACCCATGGCATACCGACAACGTGGCCCACCCGCCCCTGTAGAACCTATCGAGCCCAAACCATACCGTTATGGCGCTGTCGGTAGTGTGAGATCGCAAGGCGGGTCCAACCCTGGCACCCCACGAGAGTCCTCCGTGTATTCCCACAGTGTCTCACCGACGACGCCACGCTCGTTCGCTGGGAGCGCGAGCCCGCGCTTGAGCATGAGCTTTTCGCAGGGCGGCGCGCCCACGCCGCCCATCGTTCCGGCGACCGCGCTTACCCCTGGACCGAGTCAGCCGTCGTCGCGCCCGGACACGCCAGGCTACTTCGGGCAACTCCCGCCCTCCGCCTTCAACATCCGCCAGTCGTGGCCGTTGTACAACGGCTCAAGCGACGACAGCTACGATGGCTCGGACCCGCGTTCGTCCCCCACGTTCGGCTTGCGAGGCGAGCGACGACCCTCGCGGCTGTCGCTCACTCTCGCGAACTGGAACCCCCCTGCGGAGTTGGAGGGACGCCGTCGCGCGGTGTCAAGTAGAACAGTGAGTATGAACATGAGCACGCCTGTCGAGCCCGTCAGGACTCCTCCTGCCGTATCCGAAGATATGGAGGAGCGACGCCAGAGTGCGCTGTTTGTCGTTAACGCAGACACGAACGCGTCGCACCACTCTATTCCTCCCGGCGCTCCGACGTGACCCTCATGCGGTATGCACAACGTTTATTTCGTTTCACACACGTCGTGTGTTGCAGATCTCTATCATATTCGCGAAGATATTTATCACTCTTTTTAGGCCTCCTATCTTCTTTGCATGTACGTCACCCTTGGGCGGACATTTTCGCGCTCTTGCTCTCCTTAGCTGTGTGATGCATGTTATATTTTGTGAACCCCTCATGTACCATAGTCTTGCTTGGCATTGCGAGGTCTAGAATATATGCAGGCTGTCTCAGATCACGATCTCAGCTATCGAGACACAAACACTGCGGTTGCCCCTTCGGGGTATACACCACAAGCGCCCATACGGATCCGTTCGGAGGTGATCTTAAATTTGCTGACCGGTTTGCTCAGCGGTGCTTACGGACTGCGCTACGCTTGCGAGCCTGGGTTCTTCCCGCCTTGTTCAGGGCATATGGTTTTACCCATATGCTGACGAAATTACATCATAGGTTGCAGGTTGTTGTAGAAATTGATCCTGTCGGTTCTCGCGCTGACTATGTCATGGTCATTCTGCAGGCTTCCACCACCATGATATCCTGTACTCGGATCCGACAGCGCGAGCGTGTTGTTCCCTGTCGTTCCGTGTCTAGTTCAGTGAAGTCTGGCCCTTCACGCCTATGGAGGTGTATATAATAACATGGTATGCCAAGTCGTATTGCTCACTCAATCGTTCACGACCTCTCACGAACAGCGATCATATAACCCCCGCCCTATTGTAGGACTTCACATACCCACCTTTCCTCTCCTCAGAGATGTTCGTTCCTCTCGCACTCTATCCTCGAGACGGCAACGAGGCTTTGGGTCTCAACCCCCCGGATGCCGTTTACCACATCAGCACTCATGGCTCTGACTGGCTGTGGGCGGCATTCTCCTTCATTGCTCTGTGCTTCTTGGTCATGAGTTGCCTCTCGTTCATGGTGAGCAACTCAACTTGCAGTTCGGTGTATGGTGACTGATAAGATGAGAACAGAGGCCTCGTGGCAAACGCACATTCCACCATATCGCCATGATTGTCCTGATTACCACCAGCCTGTCGTACTTCTCGATGGCGTCTGACCTCGGTGCGACGCCAATCGTGACAGAGTTCCGTGGTCAACACCAGACAAGGCAGATTTGGGTATGCAGCCACTTTTACTTGTCATCGATTCATGAGAAACTGACACATTTTTTGTCCAGTATGTACGGTACATCCAGTGGTTCATTGCATTGCCACTGCTCCTGGTCGAGCTTCTGCTCACGACCGGCGTAAATCTCTCCGACATCTTGATGACCGTCTTCTCTGCCTTGGTCTTGGTTGTCAACGGCCTTGTCGCCGCCCTGGTACCAAGCACCTACAAGTGGGGTTACTACGTATTCGCTGCAGTGGCTATGATTCACATCTGGTATGTCTCATTCCCTTCAAGATTAATGCGCCGTGACTGACGTTTTCTCAGGTATGTCCTGCTCTGGCACGCACCACGCAGGACCTTCGCCGAGGAAGGTACTCTCCGTACCGGCTACGTCTTGTCCTCGGCGTACCTCGCATTCATGCTGCTCACGTACCCCATCTGTTGGGCTCTATCTGAGGGCGCCAATGTCATCTCCCCGACGTCCGAGATGATATGGTACGGTATTCTGGATATAATCGCAGGCCCGATCTTCTTGTTCTTCTTCCTTTGGGAGATGCGCAACGTTGACTACCATTCATTTGGCCTGCACTCGGGCAAGTACACTGACGTGCACGGAGTCCCGGTGCAGTCGAAGGCTGCTGAGGCTGGTCACTAAACTTCTGCGTTTTTGTGATCCCTTTTACGACTCGTCAACGACATGTTATGACCGGCGCAAAACCATTACACGCTCGCTTACTACCCTACGCTACTTATTCAACCCCTTCGCTCGTAATGCTTTCTAATACCATTCGATAATTGTGTTGCAGTTTTCAGTGTACTTTTTTTCTGTAGCACGACTCGTGTATTTGTACCGCATACTGTAGGTACCTGTATTTGCAATATCGATATTGTTACCGAAAACAGTCAATTCGTGAGAGCGTAGTTGAGGAGTGCTTGCATATCCTGCGACCATCGAACGATATGTGTGGGTGACTCGTGAGTCGTTATCGTATGATACATGGCGTCACAAGAGTCGAATTTTTGGCGAGATATTCAGAGCGCCCATCTGAATATGGATAATTGACGGCTTGTGAATCAAACAACACCAAACAACATGCCTCACAGGCGTGCTGACGGCTCCGAATCTCCTGCTCGCTGTGATCTGCATGTAGATCCCTTATGTCTTCTCATATGTATTGAGGACGTGCACTCAAATCGAAGGACATTCCAGCCACGTTCCCACTGTGGTGTCATCAGCGCTCAGAATGCTTCCCTGCTTCACGTTATGTTTTCCCGGAACATCATGCCATTGCGGCAGTGATGTGCACTAGTTGAGTTTATAAGGAGCGCACAAAGGCTATTCACTTCTACACCTGTCATACTACTGGGATAGCTTTGAGCGCGATTTCAGCACTCATCTCACGCCCAATCGGACATTGGGCTGCCAATCAATCCTGCAGAGGTGTTTCATGGGGCGCTGTCCCTGGTCGGTCCAGGAATGCGAGCAAGGAGTCGGGTTTACATCAGAACTACCAAATTCAATGCATGTAGTGATACCAGTATATGGGAAAATGGCTCGTGACTTACTCTGAATCGTCCTTTTGAAGTCATAAGTCTCCTCGGGCATACCTAGTGCACAACCGCCGATGTGATCAGGACCTGAGTGCAGAGTTATGCCAAACAGTCCACGCCATTTGAATATGTGTATCATTCAGTCATCAAAGCTGTTTCGTATATTGTTCGTCAATCTTCTAGTTTTGCCCATGCACAGCAGATTCGTCAGGATGGAAGTGTATGTTGCAATCATCTTTGAGAACGTGCTTCTATATTGAGCTGATACTACCGGAATGCTATGCTCACCCACATTCATATGCACAGGCCAATCAGCTTCGGAGGATGGCAGGTGCTGTGGCTGGTCATGAGGAAAGGGTGCGACTATCTATACCTACATGGACATGGAATTGGCATATGGAAGGCCTATATGATCAGATATCGTAGGGCATGTCAGAGACCATAGCATTTATGTATGCGATGGAGACCAATTTCTAGGGAGACGAATTGTTTAGGGCCGTGTGCCAACTACTGACTGACTCCATTCGGCACATTCTGTCGGGTTAACGTGTGAGATAACGCGAGGAGACGCGGAACTTATGATATGGACATGTCAAGCAATCAGATGCAAAGCTAAGAGACAGCCGATGGCATTCGCAACACAGAATCCATCTCATCTTTTGCAGCTGCGTTGAATCAAGCTACGTGATAATCTGTCTAGACCTTGATCGTTAGCTGCTCTCGTATCGAGCTAACGGAGGTCGGCCCATGATTACGAGAGAATCAAGAGCGAGGGCGACTTATTTCTGATCTACCAATCTGAGCCTCTACAAAGTCCGCGGACGGTCGAAGAACATCGCCTGAGCACGCAAGAAAGAAGTATTGGGGATGAGCCACTAAGATATTAGGTTATTAGCTCACGACCGGCGAAGCAGCGCAGCAGCTTACCAGTTCAACTGGGGTTATTTGTACACATGCACCTCCCTTACGATATCATCAGTAAGCCTCAACTATGAGGGTGAGAGCAGTATGCTGGAATGAGCTGTCAAGAGGCCTCTCCGGAGATAGGCGAGGAAAACGCACTCTATTGGCACGGGGATTGCCAGGATGATTTGCATATATGAACTTCGTGGTATGTGAGCAAATTACTCGTTCTAACCCTAACGAAATACCACTGTAAGAGAACCAGCGACGGACCGGGACGCGGAAGGAATTAAGCAATACCTACGAGGATAAAGCGATCTACCGCAGCTTCTCTAAAGGTCATTCTCCAAAAGGTTGTCGGCTTCATTTTGTCTCTTCGTCCGTAATTAGTTTTGGGAAGATCGTGTGCATACAACGAAGCACAAGGAAAGGTTGTCGGCTTCATTTGTCTCTTCGTCCATGATTAGTTTCGATAATATCGTGTGCATACAACGAAGAGCACAAGGAGCTTAACACAGTACTATGATAACATGCGTCAGTGTCAGTGTAATAGTGTGAGCTCCTACCAACTCTGTTTCCACTTTCGATCGATGGAAGAATATCGCGATATTGGCCGCATGTAAAGCCGATAAACATCCAAGCAACACCTTTGAGTGGGCAAGACACGTTATATGTGTTAATCAATCTATCTTCGGCTATGAGCTGTCGACTTACCTATTTGAGTAGGATAACGCTGACGTTGTCGTGCGCACTGGAAGCACGTCTGCGCAAGTGAGACGTGTTAACCACTGGAAGCATGACGTATCTAAAGTGTGTAAAACATGAAACCCAGCGCTGTCAATGAACTTCACGACAACAGACAACATACCGATTCTATATTATTAGATTCAAACTAGAATGATCAACTGTCTTCTAAGATGTTCACAGAAAGCTGTAGAAGAAGCCTAAGCGTTCATAACAGGACTCAAGCTGCTATCTGAGGGAAAGCAATGAGCGTCAGATACCAGGGGTACTCCAGAGTATAGGAAGCTTCGCCAAATTGTACACCCATGTACCGCGTTTTCTTCAATACGGCGGCAATGTGTCATCCCGCTGCCGTGCTCCATTGCAAAGCATATAGAGAGCGATAAGAATCGAGGAACCAAAGAAACACGGAACCTTCATATACACCGCATTAATAGATGACGATAAGAGCAAGATGAAAGCAGGTACCTTGCCATCTTTATGAAGAGACAGCACCGTCGACATGTGTCGCGCACGAGCTCGAAATTTCGAGCCATCGATGATATCAAGAAGCTTATGCCTCACCTCAGGCTCGACCAAACTGAACCGCACCTATTTTCTCACATCCGCAGACGCTATCGATAACACTGCGTCAGTGCGACACGAGTTTCCATTCAACGTGAGCGTAAACTTTGTAAAACTGGTCACCGGAGCACTGGCATAATCGAGGCACCTATCGCAAACACACTAGAGCTGAGAATGCATACACGAGGCTATACCAGACGCCTTCGAATCATGATCTTTCGAACGTTTTCAATAGGGGTTGAAGACTGACCAGTGAACACCGATCAAAGCTATATTGAGTGGCTGCCCGTGGGTTTCCGGTGGTGTGGTAGCAGCATAAGTTGCGCACATCCTCTGAAGCTCGTCGAAGCGCCTTCACTAGCTTACGAGGTAAGACCGAGACCGGGATATACTGCATTGTCAAATTGTAGGTTCAGCCGTTCACATCGCGCGAGCGGATAGATAGAATGCACAGTCTGTTTTGTGGCAAGATGAACGGAACAATGATATCACTAAAACTCCGGTCAATACGTGCTGTAAGGTATATACCAAGACCAAGAGTATTCACCTTGATAAACTTAGCCATAAATTTCCTAGAGGTTGAGTGTCAGCATGGGGACAGTTGGTAAACACGACCACGTACTTGTGAAATTCTGTACGTAAAAGGTCGTTGACAAATCCTCCTGACGCCTTCTCCTTCTCCCTTGAATTCATGGCTTGATTCTTGAATATAAGATCTGTGCCAGTATGGGAAGTGAATATTTGTATATCAACGAAGTCAATCGAGAGAGGCCGCACCGTCGTCCCATCTCCGTTTCACCGCAAATGTACCAGGAACAGTGGTATTTACTCCCGGTGTTTGTCCCAAAGCCGCAGCGAGGTTTAGCAGCGGATTCGCCGTGGCAATCTCTACTTCTCGCGCCGCCGCTGATGTGGCCGATTGCTCGCGTTCGAGCCGTTCTTTCTCTTCCGCACGCTCGCGCTTAATCTTCTCCAGTTCTCGCAAGAGCTCTGCAGTATCGTCCTCTTCATCGTCATCGTCGTCTTCGTCATCACTAGAAAACCCGAGATAAACCGTTAGTTTGGTTATGATGACATTATATATTAATGAACTTACTCGTCGCTTCCCTCCTTGCTCTCGTCGTTCTTAGCACCCTCGTCTTTCTCACTGGGCTCGTCATCGTCGTCATCATCCTTGTCCATCTCCAAAGCCTCCTGCAGTAATTTCCTTCGCTTATTGGCCTCCTCATCTGGCGCTATACCGTTCTCTACTGCTAATGGTGGCTTCCCCTCCGCTTTCCTTTTCTTGTCTCGCGCCTCAGCCTCGGCCGCAAGCAGTTCCGCGCGCAGGTCAAGCTTGGATACCTCTGCAGTGGATGTCTGTCCCGGTTGTCTGGAGACCCTTGAGTGGCTGAGGCCATCATGGGGCAACAGCGAACTCACCGGAATTTGAGCTTCGTGTGGGCGGCCATGTCTCGCACCGAGAACTGGCGCGAACCACCCTTCACATCTTTTGCTTGTGCTGGATCCCATGTCGGCCTATGCGCTGTAGACATCGCGAGAGGGGGAGAATGAGAAGAAAACTAGCAGACTAGATGACAGGAAATAAGGAACCTGTAGCGGGCGCTCTCATCATACACAGACGCTCAGCGCACGTACCACGTGATACACACGTGCAATTGCAGCGCCACAGCGCGTCCAGCAGGCAAGTGATGTTTTCGTCTACCTTGCTTTTCATAGCTACCCTTACCAGAACGCCATGCAAGTCTATGGCGTATAGACGTAGGTGCATGTTAGCTATATAATGCATCAAGATGAGAAAGATCTAACGCTTTTGGAAAGGTAAGGAATAAATCATCATCACAGCAATCAACGAACGCGTCCTCTTTCTAGCTCTCCTTCATTCAGGGGCATCGACAAACCGCTACCACTGCCGGTATACGGCACTTAACTTCAACATTTATTCAGCACAATTTCTACGTATAGTGTGCTTGGGGCACTTTTGGAGCAGTGCAACCCGCGATGAGGCTGTGTATGTGCCGATACACCGACTGGTGTCCTGTGCGCGTCCATGTCGCATCCTGTCGCAGTCCGAGAGGTATGTTTATCTTCTGAATACGAGGCAGTATGTTTTTGACACATTCTGGGAACATCTACATGTCCGCCTGCTGCGCTTTATAGCCGGTACCGACCTAACGCAGACATGCAAGCGATACGTAGCCAATTGCAATGTGTCTGTACTCCTCTTGCACTCGCAGTCGCTGTGTAATTGGCCATCGAGTACAGGACAGTGCATTAAGCTTGTTATGGCTTTCTCGGTAAGTGTCATGCTCTACGCGCCGTTCTACCTGGCTTACAACTTAGCGGCATCTTCCATATCGTGTGCCATCATTACCGCATCTGAGTACAACATCTCAATACCGACTCAACCGCACTAAAGTATCCCTTGGGCAATGTACTACCTACGAAATGGTGGCTCATGTATTCGGGAAATGTCTTTTCCCTCACATAGTGGAGTGCAACTAAACAGTGAGCCCAGTATATTTCCGTCCGGCCCTTACTAATCATCTCGTTATAGGCTGCTTAGTCTCGCTGAATGCCACTATTACCTCCCCCGCGCCCCGTCCGCGCTACGCACAGTCTTGCATCGCTCCGAGGCAGATTTTCAGTGCTTCTTATTCGGCACATGCGCATCTCCCCGCGTCAGCTTGGCTCCCCTTAACTTATCCTTTCATGGTCTTGTTCATTGTTGCTCTCGACACACACTCCGGATGTCATAAGGTTCGATCTTCTATTTGTTCGAGATACCTCTTACAAGTATCTTCCCTGATTGTTTTGACAGAATACATCATACCTCTTGACCCAAGTCGCGCAGTCAGTGACTGAGTGTACCCGGGTGTGGAGTGCCATGTGTATGAGGAAAGGGTATCTGCCCACATACTGACGATCACGAGCTTGTAACGCCGCGGACGCGACAGCCTGTTGATAGTGAGTTCTATCACATCATTGCATTTTCGAACTCACAACTTCTTGTCCTTTTATTGTTGGACCGTGGTTCATCCGTCCTTCCATCGCTGTGATGGTTCCAGTCCCGGCAGAACACGACGCGACAGCTGGACGTCCGTGTGTGCATCGGATCCATCTTCATTCACATCGCTCGTAAGCGGTATTCTCGCTATTCTCACATTCCTATTGTTAATGTTCCCGTTAGACTCACGGTTAGATGAAGAAGCCCACTTCTGAGGACCATTTTAACTCAGAAAGGTCCTTGGAATGCTCCAAGGATCTCAAGACCATGAGGTGCTCATTACGTGAACATTCGCCAAGGTATGCCGGGACTCCTAACTCCTCCTGCTCGCGATAAGAGTGTCCGCTGGCAAATAGCCCCAGTACACGCGAAACGCTTTGCGTTTTCCATTGAGAACGCAGTACTAATTCGTGAGACGGTTGACGCCCTCTAATCTCCTTCAGATGTTGTTTTGACATGCTTCTAGTGCTCTTTGAGCAAGCGGTTCATTGGAATGTAGTCTGAAAGCTATTCTACGCGATTGTTTGCCAATTTCGAATTGCACCAAGTGTCACAGTTGCAAGTAGCGGTCGGTCGTCGCTTAGAACTGGTGAAATCTCGCGCATCTTCCATGCCACGTCCCACGATTGATGCTAATCGAGGTTCTGAATAGCACCAGCATGTGCCATGGCGCGAATGGAAGAATACACCACACTCGCAGTCCGGTTCCATGCTCGCACTCCAGCAGTCGCCGGTCACTCCCACAAGCTACTAGCAGAAGATTAAGCACTTGGAAGATGACACTGCATGTCCTAACCGCCTTAGAATCGCTTCATTATGGGCTTACAGGTTCGAGGAACTCTTCCGAGACTGATATTGCGCGTCCGGCTGCACTACGGGCCCGTTGGAATCGCCTCAAGGCCCGTATTACAGCGCGTCATATGCCGTCGACCAGCATTGACGAAGACTTGGAGACGTTCTATGGACGGCCTCACTGCACAGCGTGGAGGTCAGCGCTCGGCAGATGCCTGGGATTGTCTGTCTATATGTGGGCAGCCACTGATGGGAACACTGAATACTTCGGGTCGAGCATTCTCCTTAAGGTCCATTCATCCGGGTGGCTGGAGGTGGGCTACACAGCTCTGAATGCTCGGGGACACGTCTTTCAGGGGAACCATCAGCCCTAGAGTTCTCAAGGTTCGCGCATCTAGAGGCCTGCGGCGCAGAGGACACATGTTGGATCGGGAAAAAGATGTGATAGACGGGCCTCCTAGTCGTCGCAACGGTCACTCCAGCCGGAATCAAATGCAGCTTGGACCTCAATTAATCAAGAGAGCCGTCGATCCCTGAGATCGATTAGTGGCAGCGACGACGTTTAGAATAAATGTTATATCCCTCTGATCCCGCGAACATTCCTAGAGACATCCTTCAGATGTGGCGGTTGCAAGACGCGATTGCGGTGTACCCCCGGATCCGGTCACGAATAAGGTTCACCGTCAAGATTCAACCTTCGGCGCTTCCCCACGGCACCAGGCATACTCTCACTCTAACCGCCACGGTGACTGCACACCATTAACTCTGATTCTCTTTAATTCAGGCTGTGACTCGAGCTGTGACAATTCTAGTCGACGATTTCTGGATGTATTACTCTCCGATTTGGGACGTTTGCGATACGAAAACATATAAAAAGGGTCCGGTTTTCACTGGGACTAGGCAACACACCTCCGGGCGTTTTCATTCTGAGTATCTCTCGGAGTCCTTCATATACCTCGACATGGGCAACTCACACTCCCACTCCGCTAGATCGCGGTCTCAAACCCTAGTTCTTGACTCTAAACCCCATCCTCAGGTCGTCGTTCGGAAACGAAAGTCGACCGTACTATCTGCTCTAACCCTAGGCTGCACCTCTGCTTCTACGTACCCAGACTATTGTCCATCTCAGGACAGTACCCTTGGCGACCGTGACCGTGACGAGAAGCTTAGCTTCGAACATCCACCCCCACTCTATGGCTCAACATCTGACCTCATCGAAGACGATGCCAACGTTGCCTTCAAAGGTTTCATCAAGGAGTACCCGGAATACCACCTCACTTGGATCCTTGACGCGCTCCGAAGAAGCGACTTTGCTAGACTTGATCGTACAGGCGAAACCTATGTCGACTATATGGGCGGATCGCTCTATCCCGAGAGTCTTATTCGTGTCCACACTGCCTTCCTCCAGCGCCATGTTCTGGGTAACACTCATTCGGTTAATAACTCGTGAGTTCTTCTTCCATTCATTCAAACAGAAGTCACGGCTATCATACACCTACGCCTAATCTTCATTAGTCTTTCTGAATCTGACATGCCTTTTCTGGATTTATTCGAAAGCTAATGCTTGCCTATGTGCAGATCACGTCTATCGGCAACATACGCTGCGGAAGCTCGCGAGGCTGTCCTAGCCTTCTTCAGGGCGCCACCGGGCTACACCGTCATCTTCACATCCAACGCCACCGGAGCTTTGAAGCTAGTCGGCGAGGCTTTCCCTTTCACGGAAGACAGTTCTTTCGTCCTCGGGGCGGACTCACATAATAGCGTCCACGGAATCAGGCAATTCGCAACCCGTCGCGGTGCCAAAGTTCACTATATCGAGTCTACACCACAAGGCGGTGTCGACACACAAGAAGCCAAGGCACGTACATCCTGACATCGCTACCCTATCTAGTCTGACACACTCTTGCTGTGCAGGACGTCTTGTCTCAACACCAGCCGGTGAAAGGTACCCCATCGCTGTTCGCCCTTACTGGTCAATCAAATGTGTCGAACTCCAAGAACGCGCTCTCTCTGATCAAACATGCGGCTTCCATGGGTTATAGTACTCTTCTAGACGCCGCAGCGCTTGCCCCGACGTCGGTGATGTCACTCACAGACGTACCCGTCGACGCTATGGCTATCAGTTTCTACAAGATGTTTGGGTTCCCCACCGGTGTCGGTGCGCTTATCGCCAAAGAGTCCTTCCTTGCCCAGCTGCATCGGCCATGGTTCGCTGGAGGCACTGTCGACGTGGTCCAGGCACCAGGCAATCTACACACTATGGCCGCCGAAATCCACGAACAGTTTGAGGTGAGCCTGAACTTTATCTTCCCCATCATCTAGGGCGTACGTCTGCGTTTACGTTCCTTGATTCAATTCTTCGCCACTTGTGTTTCATAATATGCATACCGTGTCCCGGATGCTGACATTGTTTCATTGTCTGCAGGATGGAACTATTAACTACCTGAACTTGCCCGCGATCACGGACGGCTTGCGCTTCCTGTCGGCTTATCTACCGTTCCTGCCGCTTCGACTCTCCACTCTCACGCACTACCTAATCGACTCACTCAACCAACTGCGGCATGAGAGTACCGGTACCCCAGTTGCACGGGTACTCTCTCGACCTCCTTCTCGCCGGCTCAAATCTGTCGGTGAACAGGGGGACACGGGATCTGTCATCTCGCTGATCTTCTTAGCGGTGTGTATCATTGCCACAGAGCACCCTGTCCTCATAACTGATGTACTTTGTTTGATCATCCGCTTAGCCCGAAGGCAACATGCTTCCACTATCATTCATCGAGTACGCTGCGACTGCCCAAAATATCTCTCTCCGCACGGGTTGCATGTGCAATCCGGGCGGGGCGGCAGCGCTCCTAGGTCTCCGCGACGATATGGCGCTCCTCTATCCTGGCGTGACAATGAAAGCGTTTGAAGACCAGGTTGGACATGAGCTTGGCGTTGTCCGGATCAGTCTTGGTCTCGCAAGCAATTTCCAGGACGTTTGGCGCGTACTGCGGTTTGCAGGGGCGCTGGCGAGAGAGAACGATCTGTCCGCGATGTGGAACGCGTGGACAGAAAGCAGAGCGGAGCGAGCGACTTGAGGTGGTCAGGATGATCATGAAACAACACGACACGGACGCACCGACGCCATAAAATCTTGCGACCCCATGACGTCAAGATACCTTGTACGAGCATCGTTTCGCTGGAGCCTTGTAACAGTAGTTTTTCTTTATCTGCATGTATCCCTAGTCACATTGTTTTGGACTTTTATTTCCCTCCTGCGCAACACGCTTCCTCACATCTCCCAAAATAGTCCTGATACTGTGTGACAGTTTGAACCGCTACTAAGGTACCAATATCCGAACAGCCTCCGCATGATGGTCTAAGCTACATATGTGGAACTGACCTCCCCAACGAGACACGGGTTGAGGTAAGATGATAGCGCAGCGTGGAGTTGCTATTTGCATCTCTGGCTGAAACTACGCCCGGCTTCTGTTCCTGCCCTGAGAACACGCGAAGAATCAGGAAAACTTGCTTCGGCAGTTTACGAATGTATGAGCTGATATCAGCCCTTGCAGGCGTGTGCAGTCTGTGATACACCCGGCGCGACGGGACAGCAAATGGCGAGCTTTGGAAAGCGCATCGCCTGAACGACTGGGAATTTCGCTCGTCACAGGACCTACTGCCAGCTTCTTTCAATTGACGATCATCTAGTGCCCCTGCTTGGCCCCTGCTGAATACATAGAAGCTATCACTGGATGTACTACGGTTGCATTAGAGTGACCGTCCAAGTCCGCTCTACCGTCGGAAAGTTGACGACCATTTGTGGATGGTAGACACGCAAGTGACCTGATCGTGGGAGACTTCTGAAATGATATCTTCTCTGGAAACATTTTGGAGCTGGAGTCTTAGTATCGTCTTCTATGTTCACCATGCACTGTGCCGCAAAATGAAATTTCAAGAGGAGCACGTGAGCCAATGGGCGTAGTACTACCCAGACGCGTCGCCGTCGCCGCGTCGCGTTCGTTCTCCTCTTCATGCGACTTTCTCTCTCTCCTTCTCTCCACATACACGCGGTACCCCTATCAATTTGTTCTTAAGAGAATAAATCAATTTGCATCAGAATATAGAGACATAGAATGGCGCATCAGCATGCAATTCCGAACGATATGTATCCCTTGTGTTACAACGACGTGTCAGTGTACGAACCTTCAACGTCGTAGAGTCGGTAGAGAGCTGACTGAGCTTGATTCCAGAGAGTCAGAAGATGAAGAAGATTACTGCCCAGAGGAACCCTGCTCTTCTTATTCAGAGTCCTACGACTCTCATGCGGAAGAGTCTATCTTTTCTGTAACCCTTGCGGACTCTCCACAAAATGCCGCCACCGTCTTACTGCAGCTCCATAAAACAAACAACATTATGCGCGATTGGTTCGCAGAAGAACTACATGATATTATGTTATCTTCAAGTGATCCTCGATGGACGGCATTTCTTCAGAGCGGACTTCAGGACGTTTTGATGGATATAGCATGTGATCCTAACATGCTCAAATTCGACGAGGTCCCTGACTATGCTTTGCACGTTTCAGTGAGTATTTGACTTGAGCAAGATTTACTACCTTCATTGATTTCACCCCTTCGTCAATGTAGTACTTTACACATATCCTCCATGCGTTGAGCTGTATGCTCGTGCACATCGCAGACCATAAAGACATATTCTCGGAAGACGAATTCACACGTTACCTGATGCATATCTGGCATAATCTTGCAACATTCTATGACGGGATTTGGGAACGTAGAGCTCGTCTTCTCGAATATGTAGATGAGGACACTGAAGATTTCAAAGAGGCTCTGTTGAACTTCATCGCATGCGCGCGCTTTCTACCGTCAGTGATTCATTACCTCTGCCAGTATTTGCCAACACGTTGTTTGCCTGAAACAGAGACCAAAAAAAATTGGATTGCCCGGGTGCACGTGTTCTTTTCTATGGGTGGTTCACGGCAGACCGGCCAGATTTTATCTTCGACACTCTATCAACTGTTTACAACTACATTGGAGAAAACATGGACGACCAACCTGCATTGCGTGGGCTCTTCACTGAAGTGATTTCCGATGACGAACACACGTACAAAGCAGCATTCCAGTGCCATCAATGGCTGCACAGTGAATTGTATGACGGGATGAAGGATATTCTGCTGAAGTTTCACATGTTCGTGTTTGCCCATGTGGCGCTATTTTGCACAAAGATTTTTGATGTCGATCTCAATGAGAGACTGACATTCATGCAATGTATAGCAGCTGCATGGGAACGCCAGCATTGTATGGGAACTGATGTAGATGAGACGGAACAAATTGTGTGGTGGGCTACCACCGCCATCAGGTAGGTGCTGGTTATATGTTCCACACTCGATGATCTAACAATCTTTTGGATAGAGTCCTGTTATCCCCCAACAACACTGGGAATACAAATCCTTCAAATTCTACGGAGTCACCGGAAACTATCAACAGGGTCCTGGGGCAAGTAGATTTGATCCCTCTGTTGGCCAAGAACGCCGTGATTTGTGTTGGCTCAGAGAATTGTCGATTCTTCGGTAAGTATACACATTCTGAAGATCACCGATAACACTAAGGCAGCTGTGGGTTTCAGATGATACTGATACCGTGCTGGCATCCTGTATCTCCGTCGCTTCACATCTAATGAAATCGCGGAAAAAGTCAAGACTGCTCCGGAAGATGAAGGAGTCGGCAAATAAGTATATCAAGCCGACAATCGAATCCTTCCATGATGTCACGCCAAATTCTCCTCAGGCTGAGCTAGAGAAGGGCAGCATTATTTTCAGCTGGATTAGGCTGGGTGCGATTCTGGAGGTCGAGGTTATCCCCATAGCGGTTCCAGTGACGATTTTCAAGTCGTGTCATTGGAACAATTGTCTTTGTCGTGGGCGGAAACCATACCACAGTCTTCGTGTATGTAACGGATGCATGAAGGTGTTCTACTGCGGTGCGCAATGTCAGAAACGGTGAGGCCCAACTTACTTTCAGTAGATCGTTTGTGACAGCCCTACTCACGCATCGTCTCGTAGAGACTGGAACGAAGGCAAGCATGCAGAGCAATGTCACCGATGGCGACAACAGAGCCAAAGGCAGGACCAATAATTCCACGCGAAATAACTTGAAGTAACACGAGTCTGACGTGATGTGTTTCTGAAGTGTATAATATGTTTTACGTACTGTACGACAATACTAGCTCTTGTATAAGTTATTTGCGTCTTGAATCAACACGCCACTGATTGTATTGAACACACAAGACGAGGTAGAATACAGCCACATAGACTGGGTGGTTTGCAAGGATGGGAACGAGTGGATTGAGAACGAGGACAGGACTAGTTGTAGTGCTTGACTAGGACACCATTTATATACTCCTCTTCGACGCCGTTCGTTTCTCCTGTCTTGAGGCTAGTTTGCCCGTACGCCGACGTCCTTGCCTTGCGCCAAACCTCTGCTGTCGGAGCGTCCGCGTCAGAGAAACGGCGCTGGATGCCATATTTCTGCAGCACCGGGCTACCCTCCACTGGGCTTAGTCGTACATTGTCATCGGGAATAGCGAAGTAGAAGGCGCCAAGTCGCGTGTGTCCACGTTGGTCAGTAGGCGGCTGGACGACACGATGAATCGTTGCTTTATAGAACCCGCCAGAGAGGAATTCCATTGCGTCTCCTGAATTGATCACCTTGGATAGGTTTGTTCTGGATCAGTCTTCACTGTGCGTGGTTCGAGACCGGAACTCACAAGTGCATTGTCGATATGCTTAACCCATCTCCACTTACCGTCCGGAGACAGGATCTGAAGTGCAGCTACCGGCTGGGACCACAGAACTGTGATACTGCCAAAATCTAAAACGGATTATAGAGCCATTGGACGGATGATCGAGCACTGATACGTACCTGTATGCCCCTTTAGCCACACATTTTTTGTCTTCGATTCCTCATCCTCAGAGCGTGGATAACTAATCATCAATCAATCTGACCAAGAGTCGCGAAAGGAACCAAACTTACTACTTCATGAATCTGACTGCAGTACGCCGCTGTATATGAGATCCGGTTGAGCTCGGGATCGAAGCGGTCTCACATACCGTAGGTCTCTCCGACTGCGTCAAACCCGTGTTGATTGACGAAAGTCTCTTCTGGAAGCTCCATGCCGATAGCGAGCAGCCTGCATTGTGTTCAGACGAAGGTATATGATGATGACTAGAATTCTAGCAGGTCATACCTCAAGACTACGTGCAGGACGTCGAAGTGGTTGCGCTTGGCGAATTCGCTGATCTCCGGAAGAAGGGGTCGTAAGGCTTGTGGGTGTTCTTTCTGCGAGACATCTCGGTTGACTGAATGTATGATTACACCTCAGCACGTCATACTTCATTAATCCTCTCCTGCGCACCGTTATAGTGTTCGATTTGATCGTAGACGCCTCCATCGATATGCTGCAATGTACGATGTCAGAGGCTATAACGCATCATGGTATGGCTACACGGCATACCCAATATTGTCTCAGTTTATAGCCCTGATATGATCCGGTTTCGAGCATTTTGCCCTTAAACTTCTGCTTTTCGGCTTCCGTGACTTGTGAGAAAGGAATGTCGGCGATATCGAAGATGCGCTCAGTCTATTGTCATGAGTCACAGACTGATTTTGTGTAGTGACGCTCCCTACCTCTTCATGTGAAAGACCGTGATTGACTGCATAGAAAAACCCTTGTTGGCGCATTGCATCACGAGCTTCTATGGCTAGCTCAGCACGGCCCTCAGCGGTGCGAGCTTTGGACAAATCGATGACAGCCAAGTTTGCATATTCCACTAAATACGGATGTATATATCAATATCATTCCAGGTAAGGGTATCGGGAAGTTGCTTACAATCTTCCTTTGTAATGGGGGCTGGTGTATAGTGTGGGATGGCGGGGCGATTGATGGTCATTGCTGTCGTAGAAGGCGGCTTTCCGTGGCGGATTCTTCGACTCCAGGAGTCCACATACATGAAGAAGTGCCCTGCGTTAGATATGGCTGTTCTCACCACTACATTGCGTGATTCGTATGTAATTGGCGCCACAATACTCCCGAGCCAATGATCATCTGACCATTCGTGTTGTCGAGTATATCCTGGTATAGGTAAGCAATATGAACGGAAGCGGTGAATGCTCTGCAATCTGCGAGGAACGTAGACTACAAGGAGGGATTCTGAGTCTCCCAATGGAATTGACAGCGCAGCCGCTGACCGAAACACTGTTTGTACATATTTGTAGTAAGAACAGGTCGCAGGCAACGGCCTTCAACTTCGCTACCACAAAATATCTAGCAGGACCATAGACCGAGAATACGCACTGTAAGGCCCTGACCGTCGTGGATACAAACCGTAGATATCGTAAATTAGGTGCACGCTGGTCCAGAGTCGGGATGATGAAGTGTAGTACTAATGAAGCCTGCGCACTACAGCGTGCGATCCTAAAATTGTCAAAGGTAAACAAACTGAAGACTGTTGTACGTCTTCATCCCAATAAGAAACACCGAACCATTATCTGACAGTAGAACAGTGTGGCACTACATGGAAAGCAGGCAGAATGCTTTGATTCATCCATCAATACGATGCCTGTGATACAGATATCACACACCACATTTGCAACCTAACATAAACTTTATGCCTCATGCGCCTGTGGCCAGATTGCTACTATAGTCGGAGTATCGGTGCACGTGGTGATGTCAATATCATAGTGCAGTCCTTGTAACGAAATAATGTCAGGTTCAGCAGGCTGTGATAGAGAACACACGCCAAAGTACGGCAGCATATCGTCCGACAGAAGTTCCCTATTCTCGGGTAGATTACCCGCAATCCAAGGGATGGGGCAGGATGCTTCGATTCGTTCTTGAGCAACTTCGTATAAGAGCTCTCCGACGTAATTAGCATCCTCCACTGCGCCCAAATCTATTGTTAGGTCCTGAAGCTGAGGGCACGCATCGGGCTCGTTGACGCCTTCTGGGAAACACAGCGCATTGAGTACACTGCCGACAGAGCAGCATATCCGAAGGGCTCGTACAAACGGCAACGATTTGAGGAAATCATCCCATATCTCGTATTGCGCAAGGTTCTCGCCGCTTATGGTCACCTCCAGGAGTCGTGGAAGAGGGAGTCCAGTCAGGTCGGAAAGAACCCAGCGTACAAGTCCGAGCAATTCAAAGCCTTTCACCAACAAGGACACCAAATTGAACGTCAAGATCATTACACTGCTGCCTTGTGCCAAGAATTCCAGTGTTATTGTCGAGTCTTCAGTGTGGTTGCAGCTTGCATCGAGTTGAGTGACAGTGTCGAAGAACGTCAGAGACGAAGTATCAGCGGGGAGCACGAGTGACAGCGGAGAAGTGGGCCAGTCGGTGGGGTCGGGGATATTTCCGTCGACAAGATTAACGAAAAGGGCTACACGAGTAAAGGCGGGCAGCGCCAGATGCGACAAAATCTCCTGAATACCTAGCTGGCCGCTTTGCAGGGTCAGCCACTCCAACGATTGAAATGAGAGCTGAGGACAAACAACGTGTGATGGAGCCAAGAAAGTATCTGGGAGACAAAGGTCGATATTTCGAAGCCTCGGGTTTACACGGAGAGTATCGAGAACCTTTTGTAGGAAGTTGCTGTCGTCGGTCCAGACCAAGCGTGCGTCGATCTTCAATGTCGTGAGTTCAGTGAAATGCCAGATTATCGGCCAGCGGGTACACTTGCCGCAGTCGAAAACATGCAAACGTGGTAAGATTGGTAACCGCCCGCGGAAGACATTGGAGATGATTTCATCCCCCCAGATTTCAAGGGTCTCTAACGACGCCGCCGGAGCGAGAAACTGGAAAATATCGAAGGAATGTTCAATGTCAGTGACGAACGGGAATCTGTCCCACAGCCGTAAGTACCGGAATCGCCGTACGTGCGTCTTCAGCGTTTTCCAATGCATGGGCTTGGTTTGGTCATATTCGATTAAGACGTCCAATTTAGAGGTGCCAGATCGTCTGAGCCGCTGTCGGAGAACAGGTTCAGGAATCCCAATAGGGTAGACGTGGGTCCAGAGAGCCGGTGTGTCATTGACGACCTCTCTCCATGTACGGCAGACAGAGAGGATGTTCTCCAGGTAAGACCAGTTGGAAGACCATTCAAAGCCATCCTCACTGCGTGGAGGCACAATATAATGGAATATCTCCACGAGAAGTTCCACGGGAAGCTGCTCAATCGGAACAAATGTGTTGTACCCTGTTAAGGGTGCCGACGGGGGTACCCCTTCGTTCTGCATGCTATGTCGCTCGTTAATGTTTCCTATGAAGCCCCGCATGAGTGTATTGGTTTACTTTCAATGATTGACAAGCGTCTTACCGTAGACAGCTAGGATTGTGTCTCTGTGATCACTGCGTTATAGTCGAGTGTTAAGATGGAACGGCGACGTAGTAAGAGTTGCCCTTGGGAACGGCAAAACCCACGGACAGCAGTGATTATATACCATTTCCACACAATCCAAAAGTCGTTGCCACTTCTGCAGTTCGCGATCGCTGAGAGGCTATTGTACATAGCTGACTCGAAGGGACACAAAACGTCGAAGAGGCGGTTCCTGGCGGTTCGGCGATTTGCGAAGTCCTCGGGTTGCCACAAGCGCCCTCTACCGCTTTTCAACTTGATCATTATTTGCTTTTCAAGAGCGAAGACCTCGCAGCGGCACATCCTAAACCGCGTCCTTTGAACCTGTCAACAGCGTAATTCATAGTAATGGCTCCCTTGAAGCCATCTAAACTCGCCGCACCTTCGACCTCCCAAGCGTCTTCATCGAATGTGAATTCTAAGGACAAGCAGAGACCCAAGCATAAGGTACACAAGTCGATCCAAAATGCTAATCCGAATCCCGTACCAGGCGTGCAAAAAGTCAAGTCTGCGTTGAGACAGACGCGACGACTTCTGGCAAAGGTGCGTCCCGTATTGGTAGCTCAGCAAACCGACCATATTGACTTCCTGGGAACCCAGGATAACCTCGCAGCAGATGTACGAGTCAATACAGAGCGTCGCTTGAAAGCTCTAGAGGCGGAGCTAATAGAGGCTGAGAGAGTGAGGAAGGAACGGACAATAGCGCAAAGATACCACAAAGTCAAGTTCTTCGGTACGCTCTCTATCTCGCAAGATCTGGGAGCAATAATTGACAGGCTTCCTCCGGATGCAGAACGACAGAAAGTTACCAGAAGGCTGAATCAAGTAAAACGTCAGTTGGAGGAATGTACAGAAAAGAAGGAGCGCAAGAAGCTTGAGAAATCGCTGAAGGAACTCAGAGTGGACTTGAACTATATTTTGGTGCGTTCCTCGTGATTCTTCCGTAGCCTGTGTGTAATCCTCATCTATCCACAGAATTATCCAAAGTTGAAGAAATATATCTCAATATTCCCGCCAGAAGTACGGCAACGTAGCGAAGGCGAAGAGGCGTCAACGAAAGGGGTGGAAGAGGATTCGCCACAAGATACGTCGACTACGGACGCACAGCGGAAAGAAATACGGCAGGAGATACGTGACCGTATGGATCGCGGAGAGCTCAGCGCAGAGCCCGAGCTTGAAGACCATCATATCCGGACAGTGAAACCTCGGCAGGATCCCAATCCGTCATCAATTAAGGACGCGAAGTCGCATAGCAATACAGGTCCCAAACGCGTACCTGAGGTTCAGGAGGATGCTTTCTTCGGGGAAGAGAGCGACGGAGAGGCAGATGACGATGACGTGAATATGGATGAGTCTTAGTGTATCTTCTCACACCCATCTATCATCGGTTTCCGACACATCAGTAAGGCGTATAGGCGGATGCACCGTATTGTGCAACCTACTAGTACTCCCACCGGCGATAGTATGCGGCCATTATGATTCTTAGGAGTGGTGACTTAGATTTCATCGCATCGGAGCATGTTCAAGCTCAGGTCCGTTCGAGATGCTATCAAAGAACGGCACCATGGGCATACTAGGGTGCCACTTGTGCAATGTATTGTATCTTGCGGCTGACGACGATGGTCCACCAATCGCAGCGGACCTCTGACATATTTTATTAGACGCCCAATGTATTGTCTGGCGCTAACACGATGCTTGTAATTTGCTGAATTTCTGTCCACCTTCCATCTCAACCATCAGCAGAATCGGCGTACTGCTGCATGCCATACCATTATAACGATGCGTAATCTTTCGTTACTTCGTACCCGTCAAGATGTGTTAGCCGGACATGTCGAGCCGACTGCCTCTGTATCTGCGGTCGCTCTTGACCTCGATGAAGACGCGCTCTATATAGCTGTTGAACGCCAAACCCAGGATGCGGACGTGGAAATGGAAGTATGGAAGTTGGAACACTACGCAGAGCGTGATTCTGAATATGATTTTGAATCAGTGAGCTCTCATATTCTTCACCAACATGATGTTTCCCACCCTGCTCACTCGTATCCTCCCAACGCTCGGCAATGTGTTTAGAATGTTTCAATGATGATTACTCTGCGCACTCAAGCCTACTTAGCGACAAACCCGTGGTCAAATCCGTTTGGGAAGCCATCGGAGCTTGTCTCGTTCAAGTTTCTCCCAGACACTCGTACGCTCGTGTTTATTATGCGAGGAGGCGAGATCGCCACTGCAGGTCTCGACGACGATCCTACATCGGTGCGTAGTAGAATAATATCAGTCGTGGGCATGGTCTGATTATTATATGAAGGTGGATATTGTAGGAAATGTAGATGCAGGCATCCTAGCTGCATCGTGGAGCCCAGACGATTCATCCGTGGTACTCGCAACCGGAGACGACAAGCTAATCCTCATGACCTCTACCTTTGATGTTGTCTCGGAGGGTGCACTCCACCCCTCAGACTTTGGCGAGGACGCTCCAATAAATGTTGGCTGGGGCTCGAAGCAAACTCAATTCCATGGGTCGCTGGGCAAGGCTGCTGCCCAAGCTCCGAAGCCTGCCGTCGTAGGGTCCAGTCCGGATGATGACGAGCTACCGCGGATAAGTTGGCGCGGGGACGGCCAGTTCTTCGTTGTTTCTACACTTTCCCCTTTGGATAGGGACGACCCATCCTCAAGCGCACCTGAACATCGCAAACGGACTATTCGTTCGTATTCGCATGCTGGAATTTTGCAGAGCACGTCCGAACCGACCCCAGGCCTGGAGCATGCCTTATCATGGCGACCTTCAGGAAATTGGATCGTAAGTACGCAGAGATACGGATTTCTCGGCGGTGGAGAGGGTAGGGAAGGTCGGCACGACGTCGTCATGTTTGAGAGGAACGGGCTTAGGAGGCTAGATTTTGCAATCCAGTCTGTGAGTGCTGGGAAATCACCACGGAACGCTGGCGGGCGGAAATGGGGATATAGAGTGAGGGAGGTCGGGTGGAGTTCGGACTCAAACATCTTGTCACTTTGGATAGAGAAGGACGAAGGGGACTTTGGTGCGTCGGAATATAGTGCGTTGCGTTTTCTTCTCATATGTTTCATCCTGCAGTGCAGCTCTGGACCATCGGCAACTACCACTGGTAAGATAACCAGCATAAATCCTTTGCTGCAAAGCCGAGTTTGTTGACTGACACACGAAGACAGGTATCTGAAGCATGAGATTGTTGCCCCTACAACTGTGGACGGAGAGCCGGGAAGATTTACCTCGGTGATTTGGCACCCGGAGGATGCTTCAACCATCATTCTGACAACATCACGTACGTCTGGCCTATTTGGGGAAGGGAGGCTAGTGTTTGATTTTGCTCTTCAGAAAAGATCATTCAACGAAGCTATGCATGGGATACATTTGCATCCCGGAGCAAACCTCCAAACGATTCTGGCTCTGTTGCAGTATTAGACGGAGGTTTGTGTTGTCGATTTTCAAGCATGCATTGATGCTAAGCCAGCTATGCAGCGTCGATACTCCTCACACCTTTCCGCACACAGAATGTGCCACCTCCGATGTCTGCCGCGCAACTCATACTGCCGGCAGTATCGGAAAGCATACCCTTGTCACATTCTCGTCTTCCTGTGCACGCCTCGTTCACGAACGAGACTGATACCCTCGTCATGCTATGGGAAACAGGCTCTATGAAATTGACCGACCTTCATACACGGCTTGGACCTGGCCGAGGGAAAGTGATGGACCCGGTGGAAATATGGACAGGCCTTGCATGTGAAGCCACCCAGTCATCAAGGGGTTATCGCCAGATCATGTCTACGTCCGAGGGGGATAACGTGACACTGTTCGCTCTTGGCTCAGACGACAAGGAAGGCGGTAAAGACGTATTGTCAATCATTCGACTCAAGAACCTGGAAGTTGCGGAGCGTCTGGAGATCGATTTGCCTCGCAGAAACGGAAGACTAATACCGTCAGACACGGAACCATGTTGGCAAGCACCGGACGGGGAGATACTCAAAGGTACGGTGCCTTCTATTAGTGTAATATCAGTTGCTAATCAAATGGCATAGTTGATTCCAACAGCCAGACTGCATCTCCGGTATCGAAATTCCCCAGATTCTGTCCGTGGACGGCTCAGGTCACCGTGCCGAATGGACCAACAGAAGAGCTTTCGACATCTGTTCTTATCGGTTTGTCCTCCTCTGGAGAACTATTTGTCACCAACGAGGATGGGTCGCATCACCTCCTAGCGGCGAATGCGAACTCCTTTACCGTCGCTTCAGGCTTCCTCGTCTTCACTACCACTGCACATGTTGCACAGTTTGCTCCTGTTCAAGCGCTTGGCGACTTACTCAGAAATGCGAGTGTAAATGCGTCAGCAGACCCACTCCCCCAGTGGGATTCACGAAGGGTGGAGAGGGGCTCCAGGATTGTCACGGCCGTACCAAGTGCAATGAGCCTAGTGCTTCAAATGCCACGGGGCAATCTCGAGACCATTAACCCAAGACCTCTAGTGATGGAGATTGTGAAACAAGATATCGACAGGTACTCGCTTGTTATCTCCGATGCGTTGCGATTTGTGTTACTTACGTATCGCGACCATAGTGCGAACTACGCTAAAGCGTTCCTTGCGTGCCGGAAGCACCGAATCGATCTCAACGTGTTCTTGGAGCATAACCGTGATGTCTTCATGGGTCAGCTGGCTTCGTTCGTGGAACAGGTTAAGGACGTTGACTACATCAACTTGTTCTTGACTAATATCGGGTAGGTCGCACCGACCTCACGCACTACAGCGGACTAATACCATTTTGGTATAGCCAAGGCTCATTGCCCGATGAAGTCGTTAACAATCTCTTGGATGGTATCAGAGACGTATTGGAAAAGACGGACCTGAAGAAATACGTCAATTCGATATTGACAGCTCATGTCATGAAAAGACCTGCCGATCATGAAGCTGGCCTGGCGATGCTACTCCAGCTCCGAGGTGCGTATACTGAATTTGATTGGATGTGTGTTTGATCTTAATACCTATCTCAGAGAGTGAACCACAACTTGTCGAAGACGCGGTCAAATACATCATATTCCTTGTGGACGCAGATCGACTGTTTAACACTGCACTGGGGATGTACGACTTCTCCTTAGTTCTCATGGTTGCACAACACGCGCAGAAGGTCTGTCAATACACAGGATTTCAACACCATATACTGAATATTGGGATAGGACCCCCGAGAGTATCTCCCCTTCCTTCGAGAATTGCGAGAATTGGAGAAGTATTATCAGCGGTTCAAGATTGATGATCATCTTAGGCGTTATGACAAGGCTCTATTCAATTTGAGTCTGGCTGGTAAGTCATACAGATATAGTTTTGTGACTGTATATTCACCCTTCTCCACAGGCTCTGAACGTTTCGACGAAGCCATGGCTTATGTGGAAAAACATCAGTTGTATGATGCCGCATTAGCCATTTGGAGAGAAACAGACCATTACGAGGTGGGTATTTCTACATCTTACATGACATTCGACTCACGATTGTCACCGCAGACTGTCCTCAGCATATACGGTGACTGGCTTTACGAACGCAGAGAATTCAGGGATGCGGCATTCGGTATGATATAGCTAGTTTTTCCGCACGTCGTACTCACATAGACCATAGTGTTCAGGGAGGCAAGAAAGTATTCAAAAGCGATGCTTGCATATGAGAAAGCGCTCGACTGGCAAGAGCTCTTTGATATTGCTGTCCAGGAGCAAACAACGTCGGAAGAGCTTGCGATTGTTGCATATCGGGTTGCAGGTGTGTGATCACGTTGTGCCTCGCCGCCACTCATTAATATCGTACATAAGAGGAGCTTTCATCGAAGAAGAAATATCAAGATGCAACCCGTGTGCTGCTGGATTATGCGAAGGATGTTCGAGAAGCCGTTATCGCTCTTGTTCAGGGAAATTTCTTCTCAGAGGCTCGCAGAATTGTATGTCAACTCTCTGTTCTCGACTGCCGAAATGTTCAAAACGCTTCTTGTCAGATTACTCTAAATTCTCGAAATGAGCTGCTGGAAGAGATTGTTTATCCAGGAGCCTTGGAAAGTCGAGCACAAATTGCGGAAGACTTAACCGAGATGAAGGAGCAGCTGAGAAAGCAGGTCGCACGGCTCCGGGAGCTTCGTGTTAAGAAGGTGGAAGAGCCTGGTGCGTCAACTCCACGAAGCAAACTTCCTCGCTCTAATAGCTTGATCTGTAGACGCTTTCTACGGTGTTGAGGACATGGATCTTCATAACGTTGATGTCATGACAGACGTGTCAATGGCACCGACTGCCTTCACACGTTATACTGTAGCACCCTCTGCGCTCTCAAAAGCTTCATCAAAGTGAGTCCGGTCTCCTTGGATTACGCGCTAGTGATTTAATTACGTACAGGCGGAGCTCACGTTCTAAGCGGAAGATGGAGCGAAAAATCGGGTCTGGTAGAAAGGGTACAGTAGACGAGGAAGAGTACCTCCTGAGATCGATTACCAAACTTATCGGAAGGTTCAACAACACCCAAAGTAAGATGGCGTCATCTTCGCATCTATGCTTCCTTCTCATGCAACTTCGCTTTTAGACGATGCGGTCCATTTACTGCCACATCTTTTCCAGTTCACGGAGGAGCACCAAGCAGAAGGCATTGAACTGCAAGACGAGCTGTCTGATTTCTCTGAAGAACTGAAAGAGGCCCTTGGGGAGGTTTGGGAGAAGTCTCAGGATACTGAAGGCGAGCTTTCCGCAGAGGGTTGGGCAGCCCGCATGCAGGAGCACGAGAAACAACGACAAGTAGATCCTCTGGACAAGGTATCTAAGCCTGAACTGGCCAAACAAGAATGGAACAAGAAGCTGTCACGGATTACACGACCCGAAGTACCATAACTCTGGTTCAGATGATAGTAATTTCAATTGTATCGTATTTTCATGTAGAACAGCGAGCGCTTCAGTGATAATCTTCGCAGAACATTGTTCCACAATTTGATGTTACAAAAGTACAGTCTACTTAGATTCCGTAGCTGGTTCGCCGACATATCGAAAGACATATCGAAATACATTCCTTGCTGAGTACTACGAGCATCCTGAACAGCCGAGGAGTTAGCCAGAGGTTGTCAGGAAAGATACGGCTAATCGCACCTCGAACTTCAAGCAGCTGTCTTATAGTCCAACCGTGAGCGGGTCATTCGAGATTTTATATTTAGTTTCATCGCCGTCATTGTCATCATCGTCTCTGAAACCGTCCGCTATCCTGGATGCAAGTGGTGCACCCAGATTGCCTGTAGGTATGGTATTCTCCATATTTGCGAAAATCGAGGGATTCCGACATCTCTCCATTTGACAAACCACCTGACAGGTAGCCCTCACGAAGGTCGAGGATGAAACGGGAAAGGCCGATGTGGAGCCACCTATAAGAGTTCGAAGGTCATGCATTCCATGAATGTAGAAAGATGGACGTGGGCCATAGTATGTGGGGTAGTAGTTCAAGCGACTCTCTACAGTAGTGTTGATTCGGACAACCAGAACTGACCGGGTTGTGCTTGAGATGCCAACAAAGATGTTTTTACACCAGATGCTGATTTCGGCATGAGCGACTGTGAGACCGTCCTGGTCAACCTTCAGAGCAGTTAGATTCGGTAATCGGAACCCTTCTCTGCACCACAGGAAGGACTCACTCCATTAAAAGCCCTACGACGACTTCAAATAGTAGAATACGGAATGAAATGGGCTCCTCCCGCCGTACTACACAATGTGTGAAGTGGGATGATCACTCAGCCGTGAGCTCAGAGGAACAAAGTATACAGGGCTAATCTATATAGCACAAATGAGAATGTCTCCCGCAAAAGTGAAACGATACTCGCACCTGTACCTTCTTCACTACGGATACATTCATCAGGACTAGCCGAGCCATGTTAACATAGAAACGTGGGTGGGAGACGCCGGTGTGGCGTAAGCATGCCGATTCTATTCACACAGAACCACCGGCGGCATGTTGCCACAATGAATGGTAGTGGCGAGGCATACTGGCGAGCCAACGAAAGAAGCAATATTTCAACCCAGCCAGACATACCGTGGTTCAGATAGCCCGCACAGGGATCCACGTATTAAAAAGAAGCAGTGACTTACTCCACTCACAGACGGTTTCTGCAGCCTTTAGGCAGCGGTTTGGACATAAGCATTCAAAGAAGATTCCAGCTGGTCTGGATTGATGCTCCTTGTATTCGATATTGGCCTTTCTGAATGAACATAGCGAAAAACATACCCCGAAAACTGCAAACATGAATTGTTCATATTGTTATGTTCATGCCACGAGCCACCCGTTGCGAAAGGATATAAAAGCAGGTCGAACGGTAGACAAACCCCATCTCCTAGCACCAGCTTTCAGATACCAACTCAGTCCCAAAATCTTGTATATCTTTCCAGCACTCACCTCAACATGAAGTTCACCGTTGTCACCCTCATCACCCTCTTCGCTTCAGTCTGGTACGCGGCGGCCTCCCCGGTTGTCGGCGGTGACGTTGAGGGTAAGTGAAGACGTTGATGTCGGCTCTATTCATGCTCATAAATTCTCGTCGTAGTCCCCGGAGAGGACAGCGTCGACTCGATCAACATCGTCGCCCACTACTGAACACAGCCAAGAAGAGCGCATGATCATGACGAGGTAAATGCCAGCGATTGCGCAGAGACACGAAATTGACCTATCTTCCGTTCATTTTCGCCATACAGCTTTCGCGTGATGCTAGGATAGACGACGGGCTGTATTAGTTCTCTTGGCCACGTCATCTTGTATCGAGTACATACCGGATGCATGCATGAATCGTATTGTCGCTGGGTTGGTTTACTATTTCCTTGTGAGAACGTTCGATGACAGCCTTCGGCAACGCACCATGGTTATTCGTTGATGTTCACCATAACACAATTGATGAATGGGTAAGCGTTAAAAAAGAGTATTCTGCGCCGCGAGAGTTTAAAGCTCCTCTTATGAAAACGATTGTTCAAAGCTGCACAACGGCTAGCCGGCCGAAAATTAAGGGTACAATCCACACGGTGAAGATACACACGCCCGATGATGTACACAGTGTCCGGCAACCTCCGATTTGAATGACACGCTGCGAAATCCGAGTCGGACTGAGGAAGACTGCAAACCCTTGTCGAGTGGATTGGGGACAATCGTTACGTACAAGGGACAAGAGATAGCACTAGTAGCCCAGGACTGCGTTCGCCTCAGTGATAGCCGCCGCAACGCCAGGCGCCGACTGTGCAGGAAGGTCAAAGGGAGCCAACCCCATCATACGGCGCGCACTGAGCGTATCGCCTACGTCCTCAAGCTGCCCGCGTCCAACGAAGTGTGTCTCTCCTTCCCCTCCAGGGAAGTCTCTGCAGTATACAGTCAGATTCACGTGTACAGTCAAAGAGATAGAGCGGACGCACGGCGGAGGCAGGCCCTGGGCGAACGCCTCACGCTGGGCCCGCAGATATCTCGCACTAAGAGAAAGAAAGAAAAGTGAGCCCATACGAAGGAATAGAGGTACGTAGCGCTGACGAAGCACGCCATTATACGTAAAGATGAACAGGCACGTACTTTTGAATGGTAAGGGGCACTGCGGGTATGTATAGCACTGATGAGTCGCCTTTTCCCGTGTGCTCGCTTTCGACAGCATGTACTAGGTCACAGTGCCCTGAAAGTGCGTCGTGTCAATTCTTAGTAGATACGCCACTGCAGATAAGGAAATGGAAAGGGGAAAGGAGGAGGAAATGGTGCGTACAATACACCTGATCACCCGGCTCGACCTTCGGGATGGACGTCACCGTACTCGCAAGCTTCAAGTGCGGGTGTGTCTGCTCATTCAGAATCTGCGCCTGGCCCATCTCGCTCCCCGGGAACTCCGTCCCGTCCAGATTGGGCTCCCAGTCGTCGAAGGCGAGCGGGATCGCGCCGTTTGCGCCAGCTGCGCGGGCGGCGCTGGGCTTGAGTCGGAAGAAGGGGCGAAGGATGAGGTATGCGGTGGAGAGCTTGAGGAAGGGCAGCACGCGCAACGTGCCCTCGCCCGCCCCCGTCGACGAGAGCGCCGTCCACCCCTGCCACGGCCGGAACACCGAACACTGGTTCCTGCCGAATACAACGACATGAGCACAAAGCGCTTTTTGCGAGCAATATATGGAGGATAGAGGCGACTCACGGCGCATCATACAGATCCTGCCTCGCGCCGATGCGCGGCGACGCGTCGAACGGGTCGTGCGCGCGCCATCGTCCCTTTAGGATCTGCGCAAAGCACGCGCGGAACCCCTCATCCTCCCAGCGCTCGAGGCTCCCGCCGTCGATGTGCGCACCGAGCGTGAACGCACTCGGCCCCGGCGGGCGCATGCGCAGGCGGTCGAAGTACGCGAGCGGCGTGCCGAGCGCGACGGGCGTGTGCGGGTCGGAGGTGTGCCAAAGTGCGCATAAGGCGCGTTGTGTGGAGACTAGGGCGGGGTGTGTGCGTGCGGCGATTTGGGCGCGCGAGTGGTAGATTTCGTAGAAGACGATGTTGTTCGCCGGGGAGCCTGGAGGTGGTCATGGGAAGAGGGATGATTGCAAGGGTTAGTTCGGTGTGAGGGAGGGGAGGGAGGGAGAGGGGACAGACCCTTGACACGGCTGAGGTTCGCCGCAACGTAGTCCCGAATGGACTGTTTCCAGCTGAGGGCTTCCTGCTTCGTGCATCAGTCTCGCCGCTCCATGCTGAATGAGAGGGGGACGAATATAACTCGGACCTGTGGCGTCACCCCACCCTTAACGATTACAGCACCGGCAGTCTTAACTGCTTCCATCTGTTCCTTTGAAAGCCCGGTAATCAGGGAAGGATAATCCACTTGGGGAATGCACTGCGGACACCTGAGCACAAGATTTACGGGATTAATGACTGAACATTAACAGCAGCACCCTTCTCAGCAACTTCCTTAGTAGTAACGGCCAACTCGTCCAAGACTTCCCGCCAGCTTTCGATGAGCTGTTCTGTGAACAGTTTCTTCTTCAATTCCGAGAACCTCTGCGGCAGCGGAGGTGCTGCGTTTGTGAACGCAGTGAAGATGTCCTCGATAGTCCCTTCTTTCTTCGGTCGGCGTTCTCCCATGCCCGATAACTCGGGCTTTGCTACAGCATCGGATAATCCTGTGTACAACTGCCTAATACCTACAGAGTTCCATGCGGGACTCGTCGAATGCAACCTGATCAAGTTGGCTGAAGCTCTGTACATGGGGGTGAAATCATGAGAATAGCCCCTTTGACGAATATATATGCAATAACCCACCATGATTGTGTAAGTAACATGTAGAGAGCTTCACACGTTAATATGAACCGCATGAGAGTAGCCAGATGACCGTCCTGTGTGAGTATGTCAAGGTCAAGTCGAGCTTGTCGAACCCCTGGAAGGTCATGATTGTCCGATGATGCGCCGGTACAAGCGCCTGTAAGGTCGCGCGTTCGAATCTTAATCGAGCCGATTAAAAAGAAATTCTAAAATTCTCTAGTGCGGGAGAAGCATGAGCATGGCATGAGGTACAAGTAGATGGCGTCTTCATTTCTGCTGTAAAGATAATGATAGCGGTACAGATGACATATCGTACAACCAATTCCGATAGAGATATTGATGTGATGGTGATACAGAGGAAATAACGAGACAATAGGAAACCAGAGGGGGGAGGGACCGTCGTGTCATGACTCGTGAAATGAATACGTGATGTGCAGGCCCGCCATTTAATGGTCAGGGACGCTGTTGTAAGTCTAGAAGTCTGATTAAGGCTGCACATGTGTTTAGTGGACGTCAGATGGCGAATTAGCTTGTAGGACGTACTGCGTAGTCGTGGGGAGTGTATAGGTCGATGTGCTATGCGTGTAGTCCTGCAGCCCTGAGCAGCGCAATGACACCCGACCTGGACGGAGGTCACTAAAGAGGCAGGCACAGAGGAAGAACGACGACGTACGCTTGCATCAGTTGTGGGAAGTGACCTGTCGCAACTGTCGATGCAACAGCCACCGCAGTGCCTACTACAACACACACCACCCCGGCCTCTGTGTGTGTGAGGTGTGTGTCGTCTTCACCGAACGAGGGCTCAACGCAGATTTCGTCGAAAGCGCGCATGCTTGCTGGCGGTTGAGTAGCCTTGGTGATGACGGTGGTGGTAGAGGTGGAGAAGAATGCAGAAAGTCGCGCGGGGGACTTGTGTAGGTTCTGCGAGCAAAAAGACAATGGTGAGCGACCAACTTATACTTTGGGCTGACCGGTGCTTGTGCAATTTGAGATCAGCCTCACCTGGTGCCCGATCTCAGACTGGCGCACGGCAGAGTCGCTCAAGAATCAGATTGTCGAATGCGATCGTCGAACTTTGCGTGCTTGTACTTTCGGGGTGTAGCAAGTGCCAACAGGGCAGGCATGATACGACCGGACACGCCATCTGCTTTAATACATTTCAATGCTTCCCGGTATGCTGATCCCGGGCAGGCCTAGCACAGGCCAAGGCGCACTAAGGGAACCGGCGATGCAGGTCTGTGACAAAAGGTGACAGAATCGTCTCGTCCCGCCTTCGGCCATTGGCGAAAAAATGGAGAGACGAATCAACGCTGGTCGCAGATGGCTCGACGAGATGAGACCGCTCGATGCGCTCGCTGCACGCAGCCGCAGCGGATGGCGAGTTTAGGAGCTCGAGGAGGCTCGTGATTTCGAGTCCTCCATGATCGAAGCCAAGCCAGCGGCACAAAAGCGTCTCCCTCGATCCCATGATAATCATCCCTACCACGCTTGAAAAGGCACTCTATTCGATACCAACGGCAATGCAGCAGCGCTCCGTGCTACCCTCGTATCAAGCCCAGGATCGTGTAAACAACATCGGACGGTGGGGTCGATGGAGGGAAGACTCGCCTCCTCTATAGACGCACGCGTCTGACTCCGACCGACGGGGACGCTAAACTGCCGTTGCCACCATCACCTGCACCCACCCGTGCGCACCCCAATGCAACGCAGGCGCACTCAGACATTAGACGCAGCTGGCGGATCCGATGGCAATCGCAGGTGCGGGATGGAAAGGGAAGGGGTATCCGATTAACAGGGGGTATGTACAAGTTCACAAACACTGGTGCTAGTGCCTATCAGCCACTGACAAAGCTACAATTTCCGAACAAACAATACGACACGCCAACAAATACAAAAAGCGCTACTCACGATCGCACTGCGAACGCGCACGGGAGCCGCCCCGCGTCGGAGGCCATAACATTCATGCGTCATCCAGCGCGTCGTCGTCGTCGATCCGGGCAAAGGACACAGGTATGACAAGCCGCCGGATCTGTGGGCCCAGGGACTGCGAGAGTGCGGCCTCACGCGGGCTGCTTGGCATCGTCGACGTGCACACCGCAGGTGGCGACACCGTCGGCGACCCGATAATCGTCGCCAGCACCGGAGGTCGCGAGCTGCACGGCGTCGACTCGCGCCTACGCATAGGACGTGCCGTACCTTGCTGCTGCTGGTAATGTTGCTGCTGTTGTTGTGGCGGCGGCGGCCAAGACAGCGGCGCCCCTGCGAGAGGCATGTTCAGCGGCGCACGCATGTTCATGTTCACGTTCACGTTCGACGACGAGGGGTCCAGACCGGCCGAGCTCGTGCGCCTGCGCGGCGCATCAGCGTGTGCGGCGTTGGACTGAAAGCTGCCGGACCGCGTGCGCGCACGCGTGCGGCTTCGCTCTGCTGGCAGCGAGCTGGAGTCCTGTGGGCTTGCCCCCTGTGCCTTCCAGGCGTTGCCCTGCGGGCCGCTCTGCGTTCTCGTCCGGCTGCAGGGGCAAGAATAAATAATGGCGTGAGTATGGGAGTTTCGTTCAGACTAGCGGGGTATAGGAATAAGATAACACACCTGCGCACTGGGAGTCGCGCGATCTGGTCGTCGCCGTTGACGTTCTCGTCTAGACGTCCGCGATTCCGGTTGAGAGACACGAAATTCTTGGGGACGACGACTCGGGACGACTCGCTCTGCGCTGCCACGTCCTCAGGGCGCACCACGAACGTAATGGCCGGGGGTATATGAGCACCCACACGCAACGCGTCGGCGTATGTAATGATCGGAGGAACTCTGGAATAAAAAGAACCCGCCAATTCATTAACGAGGCACACAAAATGGCAGGAAGCGAGTAAGACACTTACGGTTGTTGCTGAAATATCGCAAAGAACGCACGGCGGTCGAGCCCCACCCTCGTCATATATGGCGCAGACCGCGCCTTCTTCAGCTTCGGACGCGAAGCGAGCAACATTGCCCGCCGTTCGTCACGAATTGCATTGCGAAGCTCTTCTGCGGGCTCGTACAGCCTGAAGGACCGGTCGTGCTGGATAATACCAAAGCGCAGGGCGACGTCGGGATATCGCGCCCTCATCTCGGCCTCGTGGAGGGTGGGCATAGGGTCTACATCCGCGCGAGTGACGTACAGCGTGCCAGATAGTACAGGCTCGGAATGCGCCCTACGATGGTCCGGAGCACCAATTTCAAGGTCGAACGTTTCCTCGTAAAACGACCGCGGAATGCTATCGTCCATGATACAGCTGTCTTCGGTGGGAATGACAGCGGGGTGGACAGTTGCACTTGGGAAGACATAGCGGTTGTCCTCATTGAGGCAGATATTGATCAACGTCCAGCCCCAGCTGTCGACGTCGTCATCCAGATAGTCGCTCAGGCCGCTGTCCATATGCATCATCGGGAACGCGGGGGGCGGCTCGTACGCTTCGGCTACAAAGTCCAGGAGATCGTCTTGGGCGGCATCGCGAACTTGTGGAGAAATAAGCTCGGGCAGAGGAGGAGGCGCAGAATCGGTCCTAGGACCAGATGATATAGTATAGAACGGCACAGAATTAGGCGTATTAACCAAAACAGCCGGCGACTCAGTCTCTTGTGAGCTTGGCTCTGCAGGAATTGTTATAGGCTCCGTTTCCTCGACCAGCGTCTGAGCTTGAGCTTGAGCTTGAGTATCGATTTGGGAAGAGGCATCCGTTTCATCCGAGAAGGCAGTGTCCGTAGACTCAGAGGCATCACTGATAGAGGTTGTACGAGACACTAGCGCGACAGACACGAGAGAAGAGGACGAAGAGACTGCACAAGTTTCGCCTTCCTGTGCAGCTAAGGAAACGGCAGCCCTAGTTTGAGAGGAGGATCCGACGATAAACGTGTGAGGCAGAGCTCCGGTCGAGAAACGAACATGATCAGAGTGCGCGACTGAGTCAGCTCCAGTATTATCAACGGTGGCGGGTCCGGTATCGTCGTCAGGTTGAGCTTCGGCGTTTTGAGGTATGGTAGAACTAGTCATAAGCGAAGGGCAAGCCAGCACCTCAGCAATATCGCCAGGGGCAAGATTACCAGCTTGATTGGAGCCAGAAGCCGATGTCAGAAGGCTGGATACTATAGCTATTTCTTCTTCGCGAGTGAGCGCTTGGTTGTCGTTGGAAAGCGCGTCAAGGGAGTCTCGCGAGAGCAGAGCCTTAAGGCTACAGAGTACACTAGCCACAAAACCGAGTGTCGGATCGTCTGCGAGGGTCTGTGTGGATCCGGGCAAAGTGATAGCTAAGTCCGGCGACAATGCCACTGGGTCCGCAAAGATCATAGGAGGCAGGTCGGTAGTGACTTCTTCCGTAACATGCGGCACCAGCGAAGGGTTCAAAGCGACAGGTACCTCATCAGGCACAATATCCTTCGCGAGCGGAAGAGGAGGCGGAAGAGGATCCACGTTTGCGACGGCGACGCGCCAATTTTCCACGGAATCACGAGACGCAGTCGAGAATAGACCAGAGGAGTTGAACTTCGCCGTAGCTGGTTCCGCATCAGCTTGCGGGATGAGGAGCGGAGGAAGCGTCTCGAGGTCGGCGGATAGCTCAGTAGGAGTGATGTCCGACGCGAAAGAAGAGTAGTAGTGTGTCCATAGGAATTGACATAGAAGAATAGTCATAATGCACGCGAAAAACACGATGGCAAAATGTATACCAGCTCCAAGCGGTGGGTTTTCAGGCATCCAAGCGTCGTATACTTCATGCAACAGAGAGACCAGAGGGTGCGTATCGTCCTCGTAGCAGTATTGTTCCGGACTCGCCAATAGAGACTTGTCCAAAGAGGTCGCGTACCGCCTGATATCCACGCTTCCATGTGTACCAGAGTTCGCGGGAGGCATGAGGAACCGGGGCATGAACGAGGATGAAAGCGAGCGCGTCCAGTCATGTTGTCGTAGGTCAAAGAATACAGAAATAAACGGGAATATGGCCGCCAAGACAGCTAAGAAGAGCTGCTCGCGATCCATGGCGGGGTGTCGCAGGAGAGAGGGATGGTGATGGTAGGAAACAGACCAGGAGCAAGTCACGTCGACGCGAACACGAACCACTCAAGCTCTGGGACCAATATACCACGTGTAGATGCTATTCCGCGAAACCTACAGGAATCTACTGGTAACTATCCTGTTATAGGTATTTTAGGCACATTTAGTCCATGAATTGTCTCTAAAGGTACGTTTCCCACGGGCCACGATTGCGCTTTAGCGGCTGGGACGAATTGGGTCCGCTGCTTCTCGCACATCGACCGCGGGGTGGAATTGCTGCCTTCTTTCTCTCGGTCTCCATCATATAACTCGACAAAGACCTGAAGCTTTGTCGTGATACCAAAGAAATTTAAGGACCATCAGGAAACGTCACGAAGGTGGCCCTGATTTGAAACCGTTGCGCGCCGCACAGCTTCCAACGCTCATCATACGCGTTCGTCCTCAACTTCCAACTACACCGCACTCCACCCCTCTCCTTGGTACCCATATAAACCTCATTATTGAGTCGCTGAGAACAACCTATGGCTTCTGCTCGGCGACAGCCGTCGTCAACCTCGTTATCCAAGTACGCTAGGGCTCATTCCCCCGATTTCGCGGACCACTCGCTCGACTTCTGCAATGCATTCTGGGGAGTAGCTGATGGAGGCGTCGATGTACTCTTTGCGAGGCTGAGAGGGGCGATGAGGACGACGGAGGAGCTTAGAAACTTCTGGAAAGAGAGGTGTGTTTGCCGCAGCTTCCTCGATTGCGCTTGTGTCGATGAACAATATGCAGGGCCCTCATCGAAGACCAATATTCCAAGCGAATGGCTGCGTTAGCCAGGCTACCATTAGGAAGAGACGAAATTGGGTGAGACTCCGTGTCTTGTCCGAATTTCCCATGCTCGTTTACTGAAGGATTGATATCGCAGAGAGCTCCGTAACTCGCTCGACACATTACGACTTGAGACGGAGAAGGAAGCTACTTTTCACGCAAAACTTGCGCAGCAGATCAAGGAGGATCTCGAGGGGGGTACGAACATCTTTTTGAACAGGCAAATGCAGCACAAGCGACAGGTGCAGGCGCCGATCGAGAAAGAGTATAAGATAAAGCAACAGCAAGAGGCACACGTACAACGGGCACGCGAAAAGTACGAGAGCGACTGCGTAAAGATCAACTCATACACCGCACAGTCGACTTTAATCCAAGGCAAGGACTTGGAGAAAGTGCAAGCGAAGCTGCGGAACGCTCAACAGACGGTTGCGTCCAATGAACGGGAGTTCGCACAGTTCGCGCGAGAATTGCAGGAGACGACGGCAAAGTGGGAGTTGCGGTGGAAAGACTTCTGCGATATATGTCAGGATCTGGAGGAGGAGCGCCTGGACTTTATGAAAGACCACATGTGGGGCTATGCAAACGCTATCTCAACTGTCTGCGTTGCAGACGACGAGGTGAGTTTACAGTATTCAAGCATTTTCTCCGATTTAACTTCTGTTTGTTTCTAGTCCTGTGAGAGGATACGACTGTCGCTCGAGCAAATGGAGCCTGAGAAAGACATGGAGAACTTCGTGCGTGACTACGGCACTGGCAACGCTATACCCGATCCGCCCGCTTTTGTCAACTACACGGACCCCAATGCCGTCCCGTCATCCGCACAGCGCCCGATCACCAGGCCAGCACACTTCGAGCGTGCATCGCGTCGCGTGCGCCAAATGATGCCACTGCCGCCGGAGCCGCAGCCGGAAGATGACAACGCCCCAGTGCAGAACACTGCAGGCATCGGTGCAGGGGGTGGTAGGAATGAACCGCCGTTATCGCGGTCTCGCTCTGCGAGCCGCGTGAGTCTGCGCGGTCAAGCGCCGGAGAGAGGTCCAGTGCCCTCGGTACCTCAACAGTCTTCAGGACAACCGATGACGAACGGGAGGCAAGACTCCAATGGACGTGCTCCGGAACAACCACAAGTGAACGGTAATACCAGGTTGAATGGTAGAACAGGTGAACCAGCGGGTGCTCCCACGAATGGCGCGATGGATAATTCGCCTGTGAAGGTAGGACAAGACAACGACCCATTGGTGAGGCAGCTGGCGGACCTTCAGAAGGGTATCGGGAGTGTGCGTAAGGGTCCATCGCCTGCAGCAGGAGGACCGCCACGACAGCCGTCGCCTTCACCACAAGCACAGTCACAGAGGCAGCCCGGGCAAACGCACCAGTCCAGAGAGAGCGCCAGTCAACTCGTACCTCCTCCCGGCTCGCGCGGCGGTGGTCCACCGAACAGAAACCCCGACTACCGCCGCTCAGCTGAGCTCGTCGTCGGCGCGTTCCCGCAGAACATCCCCTCGTCTCGACCCTCCTCGCCCAACGCGCCGAGGCCCGTCATGGCGATGCCTCCGTCGAATAGTCAGGCCGACAACAGCTTGGTACAGAACGTCATCGCGGATTATCATCAGTCGTTCCCTGGCGAGCGCAAGTCGGTCAGCAGGCCTGGGAGCAGGGCAGGTAGCATTAACGGGCAGCCTCCTCCACAAGCACAGTACCAAGCTGGGCGGCGGAACAGCATGGCAGGCGTCGGTGCACAGGGGCGTAGCCCGAGTCCTCAGCCGTTTGTGCCTCCTTCGCGGGGCGCAAGCCCGATGCAGTCGCAGCAGAGAGCTGTCAGCCCGGGGCCACAGCAGCCACCGCAGCAGCAAAGAGGGAATAGCAACACTGGGCGGGTCGCGAGTCCTTATCAGTCGCCTCCCCAGGCAGTTGCACAGCCCCCTGCGCAGAATAAGAGGAATAGTATACGTGTGCCCCCAGGCGCTGTGCCTACCATGATGAATGGGGCTCACGTACGCCAGAACTCAATGTCCGTGCCCCAGTCCCAGCCAGTTCGCGCGGCGAGCCCGAACCAGGTAGGCATCGCTCTCGATCCTTCCGGACGTGTAGCGATCGACGTTATGGCCGATCAGTATCTGCAGCGTCAGCCCTCGGTTGCGCCTCCCGTGCAGCAGCAGCCGCCGCCTCAGGGTTACCGACCCCCGGTGCAGCAGCAAATACCGCCGATGCAGCCACCTCCCATGCGACAGCCGAGCTACCCGCCACCTACTCAACCCGTGTATGCCCCGCCGCCGCCTAACGCCTCGCAGCAGATGTACGGCCCCGCCGCCGGCTACGCTCCTCCGCCTCCTCAACCCCAGCAGGCTCCGCCGCCGCCTCAGCAAGTGTACGGGCAACCATATCAGCAGTACGGCCAGCCCCCGATGCAACAGGATTACGGTCGTATGAACGGCCAGCAGGTGCCGCGTCAGGGGACTGTGAACACGCAGTATTATCAGCCACCACAACAACAAGTGCAGCAGCAGATGTATGGGCGTGCTGTCAGCCCTGTGCCGTCTCCTCAACCCGCGAGACCGCCTCAAGCGGCCGGTCCACCCACGCCAGCTGGCTATACCGACGACGGTCGTCCTATCCTTTTCTATGGTAAGCGAACGCATACTGCCTCTGGTTCTGTGTCATGTCTAATTTGCGTCTTCACTTAGTGAAAGCGTTGTACGACTACCAGGCTGTCATCGACGAAGAGTTCGATTTCCAGAACGGGGACATCATCGCTGTCACTGCTACACCCGAGGACGGCTGGTGGAGCGGAGAGCTGTTGGACGAACAGCGCAGAGTGCCTGGAAGACACGTCTTCCCCAGCAACTTTGTGGACCTTCTCAACTGATCCTGATCGTAAGTCTTCTGGGAGGACGACGGACCCGTATATACCTATTATCTTTTTCCGTTGCTTTGTAGAACTTGCTTTGGTTACGCCGACACGCTGACCCTCATGATTGTTGTGTATCTATTATGGCCTGCTTTTTAGTCACTTTCCTTCCTGCAACATGTACGCTCCTGCATGTATTCATTTCATTTAGTGTGCAATCGTGACCATGCTTGATATTGGGCGCTAATGTGCTAGATCACACCTCCAATGCTTATATGAAGGTTTGCAATTAACTTTCACGAACACTGGTGTCTCGTTACTCATGGTGCCTATTGCATCACTATACTCATTATTCTGACAGATAATATTGCCTTTCGTCGTATTAAATCATGGCAGAACCTACACATTCGTTTAAAACCGCCACGTCAATTCCGCACGAGCATCCTTCCGACTCCAACCCGGAAATAGACGAAGAAGAAGAAAGATACCCCCTAGTTTTTCGATTGTGCGGGAATATGGCCCTAATACTACGAGAGTGGTTCACCTTTGGCGACGACCGGAAGTTATATACCTTGGTGCACCAGATCAAGATGTTCTTATTGGAAGACAAGGAAGACGAAGAGCTGCGGTTTTACCCTCGCGTCCTCGAAATAGCAGAGATCATGATGCTAAATGGAATCCTCGATGTTGCCCCCGAGCTCGCCGTTTGCAACGTCGAGCAACCACAACCTCCATCTTTTTGGACATCTACCAAGGATACATTCGGACGTCTCAACTGTTCAGGCTGTAGCGCATTCGTTTTGTCTTTGACGATATGCAAGATCTACTTGAGCTGCACAGTACTAGCTGGATGATCAGTCTCATGGGTAGATATCACAGCTCGAAAAGTAAGATTGAAAGATAGTGTATTAGCCTAGAGATCATAACATCGCAGCATCTCTGTTAGCAAAAGAGATGATCACGATCTATCCCATTCGAAATCCGGAGCTGTCCATGCTGGCATCTCCGTCTCGAAGGTACCTAAGCTGGTGGTGTAGCGCAGCGCGTGGAGGAAGATGTACAGCTTCTCTGGTTTGGGGTCGGGATGCAGAGGAAGATAGCAATCAGGGCAATACATCAGATCTTCCGTACCCGGATGCGTGTCTATTTGCACGGCCTTGCTCTCTGCAGATGCGTGGTAGTTCTTGGCCTTTTCAAGAGCATCGTCTGCCGTAATTTGAGGGGGGCCGGGTGGCTCTGCAGTAGCTCCATCGGCTACGACATCCACCTCAGAAACAGTGTCGAGTGGCACCTCCGGTACCTCGTCACCATCTGTCGTTTCCTCGGAAGGAGTAGATGCTGAGGTGTCTATCTCGTCGCCTGGTTTTGCTACACCTTCTATTTCCGCGATCGGTACCGGACCGCCACGTTTGCGTTTATTCTGTGACGGGGGCGGCGGAATAACGATATGACCAGGATGGAGTGTGCCTCTCGAGCGAAAGACCACGTCACGCCAACGGCTCCAATCTTCGTCTTCATCCTGACGAGCGACAAAAGGGATCTCAGCATCGATAGAAATATATGTGATGCGCTGTTACCTTCATGTTGCGCAAATTGGTAATGACCCGCACCGCCTCAGCAGACAAAGGAACGGGCGAACCCATACCGATGTCATGTCCCGTTTCTCGCGGGAGTAATTTTGGGTGAGCAGCTTCTGCTTCTGTGGCTACCTCATGACCTTCAGGGTTCGACGTTTTCTTCGCCGAGAGATTTTCGGGGTTAGTATCAGGTTGAAACTGGAACTGTGGGGGAGCCATGGGTGCAGCGCGTTCGTCGCTCGGGGTAGTATCTATGCCTCCCTTGCCGAGATCGGGTCCCTGGGGAAGAATTTATAGTCGTCGAGGTTCTGAGAACGGATTCATGACTCACCCAAATCCTCTCTTCTGAGTACACTGTATCATTAGCAATTGGATGACCAAGGAATTGTAGATGTACCCGGATCTGATGGGCTGTGAAACCATTATGAGAATAAGACTGTAATCAAGACAGTGCACAGGACGTACAGCGTCCTGTCATAGGTCGACCTGAATGAGTAAATGAGGTGAATTCAATGGCGATGTGGAATGCGTTGGAGACATACAGTGCACAACGCTTGAGTCAGTACTTGGATCGTAGCGAATCCGCTTGAATATCGTTTTTGCGAACTACAGCATATGAATCAATTAGGACGCATATGAAACAAACAAAGACATCACATACTTTCCCGTCAGGATGAACGATATTGAGACCCATTTGTCTGTCAATCGTCAGGAGAGGCTCTTCACATACTACTTCTCCTCTGCTCCACAGTCAACATCGGCAGGATGAACAACAACAAAAAAAGGCGTACTCTGGAAATTCGCCTTTACATCTGGCGACATATTCCTTCCGGACTGTCCCAGCCATAAACTCGTCCGTTAATTCTTTAGCGCGAGCGGGGGATGTCGGAATAATCATAAGACCAGATGTGAGTCTGTCTAATCTATTGACAGCTGCTCAAGTATTGTGAGCAAAAATTGAGGTACAGAGAAACGATAGGCGTACTATGGATCTTCTTGTATCCAAAATCGTTCATAAGGGTCTCTGTTAGACTGTGTTTGAAGTATCGCCCAGCCGGATGCACAGGCTATGATATCAGGGTGAGGTTTGATAGACGCAGCATAGTGGTTGGTACGTACGACGCTTCCCGGTTTGTCTATCACGATAAACTCTCTTTCAGTGTCTTCCAACAGGACTTTGACAGGTAGGGAGGATACTGGGGGTTCATGTCGGTGGACCACGTTTCTGCTTCATCGATTCACATACGAGTTATAGAAATGTATAAGGTCTTGTACGTACTCTATCCGATCACCATTCCGAATTATGGTATCCGGTTTCGCGACCTTCCCGTTCACTGTAGTAACGCCGGATTCCAACGCATACCGCTGTCCTTCACAATCGAATCAGTCAGTTTTCGATGCTTCGTATAGTTCAATAAACGCACATAATACTCCATTGACCGGTCTCTGAATTCTGTCGATACAATCTCTAGAAGCTCCCGTCCCAACCAGCGACCCTTCGCCATACTGGTGTATGCATACCAATACGGAGGGATCTTCTTCAATCCCGGCTTCTCTCTCACTACGTATCCAGGCTTGTATGTTTCTGGGGACATTGTCTGATGGATAAAACTGAAGAGGGTGTGCCGAAATTGTTGTTCTGCAGGGAGAGAGATGCGACGTTCCCTCTCGGGCTTTGCCTGTGCTTCGCGAGCCACTTTTTCGAAATCCAGGACAAGCCTACGGATACGAGCAGGTAGTCTTCTACCTGCCAGTGTAGCAGGGGCACAAGCAGAGAGGGTGGTGATCGCGAGTCGAATTCGAGGACAATGAAGTTAGCAAGTAAAATTGAAATGGACGCCCGACGCGGTTTGTTTGATCTTGTTAGGATCGGAAGCTGCTTTCTCTCCTACATCAGTAAAACCTGACCTGCCAATATAATACGTTATCATGTAATATAATGGTTATCAGCCAGATAAGGGCCAGCCCTCGCACTTATGAGAATTTAATGCGCTTCTCAAAAAATCCAAGATTATATGGTCGTCGGACCACATTTTATTCCATTATAATCCCGCCCAGACCATTATATGCCTGTGCGCGCACCATTATTTGACAAACAAATCCTGCCCAGCCCCTGATAACGTCTAATACTCTCAGGGGCTTTTCCCGGCCAAAAGGATTCTGGAACCCCATCCGCTCTGCGAGCTTCGAGGTTCACTGTTAACTAGTGGGTTGTCAAAGTAATGTTAGTTAGAATGACTCGCGCGAGAGTCGAACCTGAGACTCACCAAATGTTAGTTAGACGCTGAAGCGAAAGAGAATACTCACGGGCAAGACCACTCGACCATGGGGGCTATACTATAACGTATGTAAACCAGCTATATGAACCCACGTTTTGGCGCCTAGTTTGCGCAAATGTACTTGGTGTCCTGGTACTCGACACGATTCCCCCAGCTCTACAACGCGTTCACACCGTGTTTAACACCTTCATCCCGTGTCTTTGATGCATGTTATTGCTGCTCTGATTTTTTCTTACGTCGCTTCGGCCTTGTTTTCTCGCTTTGCTCTGATTCTCTGATTCTCCGCTGAGTCCGCTCTTTTCTACCGCATACATCCTGGACCGCATATACCCCGGACTGCATACCATCAATTATGGCTCCTCCGACACATCCTGCTGGAACCCACGCCAAGAGAACCTCAGACGCGCCTCGCACAAATAAAGACAATGATATACCTCGTGTACCGCCCAAGAATGTCCTACCGATCTCCAAGCGTGCCAAGCCGCCACCAGCGAAGAAGCGCAAGGATCCCCAAGATGCAGAACCAAATGACGGATTAGAAGACGAAGATTCAGAGCCAATTCGACCACCGACGAAGAGACATCAAGGCCAGTCAGCGCGAAAGATACTTGACTACCCGAAGGTGAGTACAGTCACATCTATTAAACATTGATCTACTGCTGAAGTACATGCACAGATTATTGACGAATTGCAACGAAATCTGTACGATACCAGGAAGCAGGTGCAAGCGTACCAGGTGCAAGCTGAAGAACAACGCCACGCTGATCAGAGTGCCGACAAAACTCCGGACTCAGATGCTGATACCGACGATGGCGATGATCAGGACGGCATGGATATTGCCACCATCAAGAAGGTTGCGCTACGATATGGAAAGTGCTTCGCAGCTACAGGCTTCATGTGGCCGCCTGCCAATTTCTTCGATTGCTTGGATCCAGACCAGTCTGATGGCACCAATGAAGAGGGACGCACTCGTGTTCTCTGCAATCAATTCTTCATTTTGGTGAAGCCGAAGTATCACTGCCTGGTATCAAATTCTGTCTTTCAAAATCGGGTGCGTGTATGGTTTAAGTCACTATTATATTCACGCTGATGTGGGCATTACAGTTTAACCAAGGCTGTGTCGACATCCGGTCGTCATTTGCCTATAGTCTCGCAACTAATTACGCCGCAGTATTTGGGATCGAAAACCCATCCTTTCGGTACAAGAAAGCCCGGCGACTACTGCCAGAAGTTCAAGAGCTTCTCGCAGATGACACCTTCCTCTACGACCCTGCCATACGCGCGCGCGATGACATCGAAGCTTACCTTCGCCACAATTGTCTGATCAAGGTACGTGCTTGATTCTACTTCTGCGTTACATCACACTCACGGCTTCATCAGTCCATGATGCTTCTTCTCTGGGGGCCTGCATCGTTAGAGCATGGCGGCCGGTCCATCAAGTCGAAGGCCACCAATGGCAAGATCTGGCATCTCAAGGAAATCTCTACCGAGTTGCTTGCATTTAATGCTACAATAGTAAGTGCTCATCCTCATCTCATCGATACTAACCCTCTACCTCCATTTCAGGTACATTTCGTGCTTTCGGGCGAAGAGGCACTACACGAACAAAGCCTTGGCGGTACTGACTTCGGGCACTTCTACCGAAACCAGCTCGCCGTTCTCGACAATCTCGCATCACGCACGCCCGACGAATACAAAGCCCTGATGTTGTTCTACCGTGGGATCATTTTCAAGGCTCAAGACGGGCTTACCTCGAAGCGCAGAGAACGCAACCGGCTTGACAACAGCCTCATTGATCGCATTAATGCCCGAGGAGATGACAAGAAACGCAAGCGCACTGCTCATGTGCCCTCTCCTGATCCTCCACAGCCCTCCGACCCTCCACAGCCCTCTCAGCCCTCTGATCCTCCGCGCTCCTCTCCGAGCCCCCGACTTCGTCGCACATCCCCATTTTCTTCCCCTCGTGCGTCCTCTGTCACCTTACATGCGACCTCGCCTGCTCGCGCATCTGCCCACACATATGCCCGCGCATCTGCCCGCGCATCTGCCCTACATGCGACCTCGCCCGCCCGCGCATCTACGCACCTTCGCGCGTCCTCAATCAGTCGCCAATTTTCGCCTATCGGCACATTGTCTCCAGAGCCGAATGACTCTCCTCCACATTCTCCTCTCCCAGTCCTGGACCGTGCGCAATCACTGTCATACCACCTTGCCGACGTCGATCTACCTATGCATGTTACGGATTGGGAACTGGCAGCTCTTGAACACGAGGACGACCTTCCCCTGGATTTTCCTGACTCGGACGACCAAGGACCCTTGACGCCACTTACGCAGTCTGATCGAGACGAAGCCGAAATCGCCCATAAGGCAGCCGTAGCGAACGCGGAAGCAGTGCTCGAGGCTCTCAAGGCACACAAGACAGCGAACGTTTCGCACGAACCCACTGGCGAGGAAGCAGCTGTAACCAAGACCGCCAAGAAGAAGCAACCAATCAAGACCCACGAGACTCGAGAGACCAGAGCCGTCAGGAACAGAATCAGTAAGAAGTGAAAAGATAGCATTCCAGTAGATTACTTAGCACGAATTAAGCGTAAATACATGTCACCGTCCTGCAAATCTTGTACGGTAAAGCGTGTGGAGCTCCAAGTGGGCAGTATAACATGATTAGCACGAATGATGCTGTCGACAAATACGAAACTGAAATGTGAGGCCTTCTTGAGCTCTATATACCCAGACTGTCGATGTCTTCCCATGGACTCAAACTCGTGCACAAGTGCTATCTCGAGCGTCCTATCAACAAGCCTGATACCGAAGATGTTGAGGATTTCTGCCCAAACGACTGCCGTGGGAGTGTGACCCTGGATCAGAGCGGTATCATATCGTGGGCCTTCCTTCCGCCAGCACGGACTGACGTGCAAGATATCGGATTGGAGGGTGGTGGTGACTTCACAGACGTACGACACGCGCACCGATCTATGAGGTGTGATCTAATGCAACGAGGCAACCGTAAGCTGACAGATAAGATGGAGAAGCGTAAACGTAACGTACCCGGCAGATGGAGATATCACGCAGGTTAGGATCAACGTGTTGTTGCAGGAACGCGAGAAGATCCGGCTGGAATGAGGCATAATCATGCTCCTCATTCACCTGGGCCTGGAACGCATGAACCTGGATGGTCTTCTGGCGAGATCCTATCTTGACACGCTGTGTTGGGATGGTACGGGTGGTGTCGTCAACGATGTCACCTTTGTGGAGGGCGCAATCGATGCGATCGCGGATGTGCATGACAACATCCCGTTCTCGCGCTTTTCGGAGCATCTGACAGGATGGAAGTGATGAGAGATGACATATATCGAACACAAGACGGCTTACCTGATCTTGAGCAGTAGCGGGTTGATGGTTGGTGCCATCCCAGTCGACCTTTGTTTGGGGATGGAGAGCTTCACCTATATCGGTGGATGCGTTGTCAACGGCACCCTTCTTGCGGACGCTTTCTACGAGATGCTTGATAATCGCGTGATGTTTCGGCCAGTTGAAATCGATGCCGAGATCTGCTTCACGAATTTTCTGTCGAAGTAGCGCGTGAATGATAAATTGAATACTCATATTGGATACACTTACCACCGCAACGTCATTATAGTGCTTGATATGGTCCTCCAGGAGGGCCAGTGTGTCGTCGGTGTGAACCTTCAGCCGGGCAAGGAGGAGTATGCATGAAAGTCGGCGCAACAGCGGGAGCAGAAGTGGGTCCAAGTCAGGGCGCATGTCGCATATCATAGGTGCGAGATACTAGCAGACAAATCAGAGATGACAACCGGAGAGGAAAGGCAAGAAACAATAACTTACGCGTAAGATGGTGTTGTGTTCACGCGCAGATATGTATTTTAATGACGTAACACCGTTCGGAAAGTGATGGACTTTGGGGAAAGGCGATAACGATTGAAAGCTAGCAGTATCATAAGCACAGCATGCGGATTACGAAGCGAGACGACACTTACAAGCCATCAAGTTCGTCAAGCATATGCCGAAATAGCATGTCGGCACTAGTAATCCATGGCCAGATGTGCTTCCCAAATTCGCCTTGTTCGATCTCATGCAAGGGATCCGAGGTCAGAGCTTTGTAGACGGACCAGAAAAAACCGAATATCATGGTGAATGCGTTCTGAATATTTCGAATTGATAGTTTCGCTAGTGTTTCCTTTCTTGCCGCAGCTGTTAGCTGTAGGTTAGCTGCCGTCCTCACGTCTTCGGTACCCTGTATGGTCCGCGGTGTACAGATAGAGTCGAGCGACCATTGGTCTTCTTTCTTGCCAAGGCCGTTGCAGCATGGATGTTTGCTGTGGGGACCGAGAACGAGACAACACTTTGTTCTAAATATGCGAAGTGATTGTCAGTGAGGTTCGTTTGAAGAGAATAGACACTTACTTTTCTTCATAATCTGTAGAGACAGTTGCAATAGTAGGGATGCCGTTCTTTGAGCCACTTGAGGTTGCAAAGCGGACGCCAACTTGCGCTGCCGTCTTACATGAATTGAAGATGTGGGCAAGCGCAGCGTGAAAGACTCTCGCACGATGGGTCGCCAGAGCTGAGGAATCATCGTCTTTCAGTCCAGTCACCTATACCATGCGTCAGTGAACGGTGAAATCTCATAGTAGGGAACATCCACGGTACCTCCGGTAGGAACCCTAGCAGGATTGCCCGTCCCTTTCCGCGGCTCTGTCGATGTTCCTTCGGCACATTTCCTACCCACATGTACACGCTCCAGGCCTTCTTTGTGCCGAAAGAATTCAGCTGTGTGGCATCTGAATAGTAGATGAGGTAAATGACGACGTTGTGCTCCCCCACTGTAGTCTAGAAAACTATGAATTATATGTGAGAATGATTTTCGGAGCACGTACCTGTAACTCATGCCAATCATCCCCTGTGTGGACATCGCTGTACACGCGCATGTTTCCACCGCCGGGGCCCGATCGACGCACGAAATGCATCTCGGGGTACAAGTGAAGGATGTCCTGGAGGGCAGGATCCTCCATGACGTGGAGAATCGGATCCAAGCACGGTTTGTAGCGAAATATGTATGACCTATCTTCTTCCTTGCCGGAATGCTGATAGGGGACTTTCAGTGTGACTGTGAGAAACTGCGAGAGCGTATGAGTATCAGAAGCAACAAGCATTTGTTTCCACTTACATCCGTGAGATTCTCCAACTGTCCACCGTGCTCCAAGAGCGCGTGAAATTCTGCAGCTGATTTGAGAGTGATTTGGCCGTGCGTCGAGATCCGCGCATCCATTTTGAGCTGCCGGTTAATGTGTGAGTCCGAGCAGTTATAATTGACGAATATCTCGGCCTGCTCGAAATCTTCGAGTGTCTTGAAGGGGTGCCATGGTGGAAGTGCGTTATCTTCTGTTTCCGGGGAAGGTGAATCTTCAGGTACCTTGACCATTATCCCTTCCAAGGATTCGGAGGCTGCAGATATGATGTACGGCTTCTTGCGAGAGTGTGGATGTGGGATTATGAGTGTTTCTCCTGGGTCCAATCGGACAGTATACGGATCGAAAGACGGACTATTGGGCCGTGAGGGTGGACGGCCCGGTGAGAAGTCTGGGAGCGTGGGTGTGAGATCAGCATATCTTCAATACATCGGACGAGACGTACCCATGGGATCTTGTGGGGAACCTCCTGCTGGGTCTTCGTTGGCGCTGCCCGGAGACTCGGATCGTACCTGGGACGGGCTACCGCTGCCTGAGTATTCAGAACGAATTTCCGCGGGTAAAGAAGAGCCTGCGCCCCTTCGACGTGCCCGTTTAGCCTCGACTAAGGCTGCTTGGCGGACTGGGCAGTTGTTCCAATGTCTACGGGCACCACCATAGCGGTTGATGTACCAGTTGTGGCACGACGGGCACTGCCAATCCGTGGTAGGCTGCGTGTTCCCCGACCTGATGCGACGGTTTTGTGCCTGTTTCGCGTTGTTCCTCGTTTGCCTACCCATGGACGCGTAAGTATGAATTTTTTTATCTGGGTCGCGTGCGCAAAACTGACCTGGTGATGGACACAACTTCCATTCACTACGGTTGCCCGTTTGAGCAGAGTGTCGGGGCTACTGATGGTATCATCCGTTAGTACTCTCACGCATTATAATCTGGGCCGCATTTTATTCCATTACGAAAGCTTATGAGCAGGCCCCCGCTGTGCATAAGCCGTCATAATGGAATAAAATGTCGACCACCTACATTATAAGCCAGTACAGGTGGCGCGCTTACGATTGTATTCGATCATCAGCGCTTACAGTTCGATCGTAGTGATTATTTTCTAAAATAACTCCGTATATAGTACAGGTACGCTCTTAATAACCCCTTATATCGTCCATAAGTGCCATACTGGATTATAATTCCAGCCGCAATTTACTGATGTATTAAAGAAAGTGCTTCCAGTTTTGACTGTATTCACGTGGCATGTACAAAACATATCCCGCCTCAAAAACCGTTCCCTCTTTCTATGAAGGGAAAACTGCGCCTGGACATTGTATCTATAGATTTTGTTCAAGATTGCATCATTTCATGGGGATTTCTTCCCCACTGTATTATCTCAACTGCGTGGTCTTGCCGGATCGTGTCCCGAGAAGCTTGAGCGCCGAACCGGATCGTTCCCAGCTACCACCACCATTACTGATCTGTCGTCTTCAATGTCATCCTCAACTAAGCTTCCATCTGAGCTGCTGTACAACATCGTTACTCTGATTGCGGTTGAATACCTGGACGATGTTATCGCCGGGCCGCTTGCCCTACCGTTTGTTGGCGGCGAGGTTAGACGCACCAACTCTGTCAACATCGACGAACTCCGAGGAAAGTTACAGGAGGCAGAGTGCGATGATTGTGCTTTGGTTGCTCCGAATGCCTTAGTATCGCTTCTTTGCACATGCTATACCCTGCGAGATGCTACACTCAAGGTGTTATCTGATATCTTGGGCATCCCTCTTGTTGCCGATGGGTCGATTAAACGGCGAGCTTCCTTTTCTAGCTCCATATTATCACGACATGTCTGCTAAATTACTCTCAGGCTGGGCTCTACACCTTGGGACAGTCGAATACACCCGATAAGACTTGTCTCTACTAACTCACACATCGTCAAGGCCGCGGCGCAAGCTAAAGCCATGACGGCGTCCAAAGCATCTGTCCTCTTGGATTATTATCGAGTCATTGGGTTGGCGAATACCTGCCTCACACCCGTCGGTCCTCAAGAAGTCGTTGAATTCTCCCTGGGAGATTGGTGGCTACAACTGATGAAGCAGGTGGAAGCTGCTTCAATCGACTCATCGGATAAATCAACATACTCGACTGAGTTCAGGAGACTAGTCGATACACGATACCAGGATTGTCTGGTGAATCTGTATGCATGTAAGTAACCTATACTGTGCTTAGTGCATAGTGAAAACGCTTATATAACCCCAGGGTTCGTATTCGCGTACGCGTTGAAAGCCGTGTCAGCCTACCAAGACCTCCTAAAAATCGTGGGCGGATTTAGTTTTTTCCCGACATTTGGAGGATTTCATCCCATCGACGATATCTATACGGTACCCAATCTTCTTTGATGCTATGAGCCGTGAGATGACAGGGCTTAGTTCACGGCATCCAAACTGAAGAAGGCTCTGGTGTCTGCATCAGAGAAACTACAAGACATGCGCTTGTTGGAAGCGAAACTCGGCTATCGATTCGCAGGATCGAACATCCAAGAACGATACACCGAAGAGGTACATTTATTCATCGATCTGCGTATCAGCCAGCGAGCTGAGATATCTCACTCCGCGTCTTTATAGATAGAAATGGCATGCACTCGCTTAAACGAAGTTTGTGCCTTTCCCGTGCGCCCTAATACTGGATACGAAGAGTGCCAACAACTTGCTATGGAGTTGCATCGCTGGGTAACCGACCGCCTTCGAGGTAGTACTGCCCCGCCACGTCCTGATCCATTCAGTGGCCTATCATGATTGGAGTAAACCCTTAACGGAATGAGGGCAAACTTCGCGACAATCGCTGGTCTCCCTCGTATATTCGATGATTGAACCTCAATGGGTTTTACACTGGGTTCTAGCTGCATTCGTCATCATTCTTGCGGCACTTGGCCGGTCAGAACCATGTACCCCATCAAGCCCGTATCTAGCACTGCAGCAGTATGCTCGATTGTTTGACTTTTCATCTACTTTTTGGAAGTCTTCGAAGTATAAATTACAACCGCACCGGATATTCATTCCCGGATAGGCTTTGTACGCGGACGCGTTCTATATAGATATGTTATTCATGCGAACAACCTAGTATTCTAGGAACCATTGCGTGTAAGCATCTGCGGGTACAGTATTGCTATATACAGGAGCATATCATTTCGACTCTCTTTCTTTGAGGTACTATTCCGTTTCGACGCCCATGAACTTCTTGACACCGTAACGTGCCGTGACAAAATGAAAATAGACGTAGCCACTGAGATGTGCCTCTAAGACATCTCTCGCATCTCCTTCCAGCACTGCACGGACTCTCTCAAGACCTGCTGCCACATCGTCTACGGTGTCCAATACAGCCTCGGAGGGACTCTTGACGGTAACAGCAGCGCGATCGTGGACGTAGTTAGTCTTCTCGCCCGCAAGCTCCTCCTTGTAGAACGAGAATATATCGCTGAAGCATCCAGACGGTGAGAGTAATTCAGATCAAGTGAGTTTCTCACTCACTTGACGTAGGACACAATAAGTATCATATCCCTGTGTATTTTCAGTTCAATATCAGCGAACGTAGCACATATGAGACAGAGGACATACGGAATTGCTTGCACGTAGACTGAGATATCAGGAAACCTAATTTTGTCCCAGATAAACAGCGCATAAGCCTCGCCGATACCGCTTCTGACCCGTTTGTATTCGGGAAATAATACGGCTTCGGTGCGGAGAGGTGTAAGAAGCGTCTTCTCGAGAGCGGTGGCGCTGAGGAATTGGATTGTGGAGATGATTATCGACTGGGTAGCGTACGGGAGGTAGTATTGTGGCATACGACCCAGGACTTCGGCCAAACGTTCCAGGGCGGGATGAAGCTGCGGTGATGCGGTACATAGCCTGGCGGAGAACTCATCGAGGGGTTCAATCCCAATGTCTATGTCGTCGATATGAATGAGCAGAAATGAATAGAGAGCGATTTGACATTGTAGATCGATAGCTAGATGACCATAAATTGTGGCCCCGAGCTCCACGGCACAGTTGATGTGGTGCTCATACTTTTCGGAGAACTTTGTGTCCAGATTCCAGCGACCGACCTCTTCGCGGACAAGCCTCTCCATGGTGGGATCTGGGGTGAGTGCTAGTCCACTAATGGAGATGTTTGTTCGTTCCATTAGGGCTAGGATAGCGGATCGAGCAGCTACACCCTGGTGATAACAAAGTGTTCGTTAAACTCGACGGACGTCCTTGAAGAACCACTTTACGGTTGAAGTAATGTCCTGTACTACAGGATGCTCATGTAACCTATGCATCAAGTAGAGGTAAGACATCGATGTGCAGTATAAGCCAATGATGAGAGTACATACAGGCAAGCATTGGAGTGCATCTTCAGCTGAAGGGTACGGTGGTCTGATGCCCGTGAGCGAGAGAGCGATAACACTCAAGTAGGGCCTATTTATGCACGTACAAGGCATGCCATGTTTGTCCATGAAAAATTGTCCTCATCTCGATGAATACAATCTGTTTAGGCTTCGCCTTCCACTTTGCTTCCAACAAACGAACGAGATGTCAACCACGGTCCCTCTTGACTCCGGTGTCAATGAAAGTTCCTACCAATATAATCGCCGCGTGTGGATATGGCTTCATTGAACCTTCCCACTAGTGCCAGAGCCTCAATCAGGATAATTATGGGAAAGTTCAACACCACTCACAACACATATAATCCAGGACAGTGACCGCCATAGCTGGTACCCAGAGCCGGAGTAGAATCCTTGAACCAGCAATGGCTCCTACAGCGAATACGTTGTGTCGTAAAAACTAGTAGTAGCATCGCAAGCAAATTGCTTTGAACTCCTACTTTCCCATTCGAAGGCCCGCGGATATACTTTGTTTCAACCCTGGTGCATTCTCGTGCTGCGAACATACCTTTCACGGTTCGACACGTGCTCAGATCCTTGTCCTCGGATGTGGCTCAGCGGTTTTCAAATTTGGGTCTAGTCTTACATTTCTGCGCGGAGTTCACGCCACACCGCGACGCTCTCCCGCAAGGCACAGTCGGCACTAACCTGGGTATAGTGAGCAATGCATCAAATCCAATCTATAAGCTCGGAAAAATGGTACAACACCTGCACAGGAAACTCTAGTTAGCGGCTTCGTACAATAGTGAACAGGGCGCCGCACCGCGTGGATAAGGCTGCGTAGTGCAAGATTGTCCCACACATAGGTATCAATCGTAGCGATAGTCTCCTACGCAATGTTCAGTGATTGACACGACTTGCCCGAGAAACTCCTCAGACGAAACACGGCCAAGACTCATCGCACCACGGTATCTTCATTGGGCCCCTGGAAGTCACTGGTCACAATGACATTGTTTTCAAACCGCCCGGGAGGAAGACATTGCAATAATTTAGGTTTTCAAGGGGCGTAGACCTTGTGGACTTGGGTGCGTCATAGAAAGCGTGTGCCTTTTCCGCTTCGTAAGGTATATCATTGACTGCCAGTTAAGGATGAGCAATAGCTTATCGGACCAACCGATAACGTTCCATGGATCCAAATGCGATATCCTTGGGCCAATGTATCATGCTTTGCAAGATAACTGTTCATGCTCGGTCGTTCCGAGCACTGAGGCTTTGATTATTCACTGGGTCCTGGCCACGGCACTGTGAGTATGCGTGTGTTACATGAACAGCTCTGTACATACCATATCGGACTGACAAAGGGCTGTTAGTACGTCGTTTCGAACTCGTAAGGTGTCCACCTGTCTCGCGTCCGCAGACAATTTAGGAACCGGCCTCCCATGGACGGCCGCAGTCGGGTGCATTAGTAGAAAGGCGGTTGCCTGTAGTCCTGGGCACATATGCATCATACTATGGATGAGATGAGCATCGCTGTATTCCATACGCAGTGATATCTACTTACGAATTGTTTCATGTCATATCGCACTCCGACTGACTCTGCCATCCACAGAGGTCAGCCTTATAGCTTCTACGAGAAGCCCCGCACTCTTCATTTGATCGATACTTACAAGTTATGTGCAGACGAGCCTATGCTCATAGACAGAGCAGACATCCTTGGCGGATCCTGACAGGCAGCTACGAGTCGTCTTGTAACCGTGGATGCTGGCGACCATTTACGGGTACTGGGCGGGCGGGGCGTTATCGTTGATCAGTGGACCCTGCGTACGTAACTGTAGCTCACACAGTTACAAGTTCGATACGGCACTGGCGAACCAGGACCCGTACGTATAGTCGTGTGGCATACTACTGGATAGGGCGTAGACGCTCATTGTACTACGTGATCGGCTCAATTGATTTCCCTCCTCTGCCTCTCCCTCCATCACGTAAGCCTCTACCGCATCTCTTGCACGCATGCGTGAATCGAGCTCTTCTGCCCAGCACTTGGCCGATGCATTTATCCTATCAAGCCCGTATCCTCTTATACCAGTATTTTCAATCGTTAGACTTTGCATCTGATCTTTGTAAGTCTTTGAAGTGTAGATTACAACCATACTGCATATTCAGACGATACTAGGCTTTGTACGCAGACGCGTTATATATAGATAGGTTATCTTTAGGAACGACCCAGTATTCTAGGAACCGGTCCGTGTGGACATCTACGGGTACAACATCGCTATATACATGAGGATATCATTTTGACTCTCTTTCTTTGAGATACTCTTCCGTTTCGACGCCCATGAATTTCTTGACACCGTAACGTGCCGTAACAAAATGAAAATAGGTGAACCCACTGATATGCGTCTCTAAGACATCTCTCGCATCTCCATCCAGCACTGCACGGACTCTCTCAAGACCTGCTGCCACATCGTCTACGGTGTCCAATACAGCCTCGGAGGGATTTTTGACAGTGACAGCAGCGCGATCGTGGACGTAGTTAGTCTTCTCGCCCGCAAGCTCCTCCTTGTAAAACGAGAATATATCGCTGAAGCATCCAGACGGTGAGAGTGATTCAGATATAGTTAGTGTCTCACTCACTTGACGTAGGACAGGATAAGTATCATATCCCTGTGGATTTTCAGTTCAATATCAGCGAACGTAGCACATACGAGACAGAGGACATACGGGATTGCTTGCACATAGACTGAGATATCAGGAAACCTAATTTTGTCCCAGATAAACAGCGCATAAGCCTCACCGATACCGCTTCTGACCCGTTTGTATTCGGGAAATAATACGGCTTCGGTGCGGAGAGGTGTAAGAAGCGTCTTCTCGAGAGCGGTGGCGCTGAGGAATTGGATTGTGGAGATGATTATCGACTGGGTAGCGTACGGGAGGTAGTATTGTGGCATACGCCCCAGGACTTCAGCCAAACGTTCCAGGGCCGGATGAAGCTGTGGTGATGCGGTACATAGCCTGGCGGAGAACTCATCGAGGGGTTCAATCCCTATGTCTATGTCGTCGATGTGAAGGAGCAGAAATGAATAGAGAGCTATTTGCCATTGTAGATCGATGGATAGATAACCATAAAACATGGCCCCGAGCTCCACGGCACAGTTGATTTGGTGCTCATACTTCTCAGAGAACTTTATCTCCAGATTCCAGCGACCGACCTCTTCGCGGACAAGCCTCTCCATGGTGGGATCTGGGGTGAGTTTTAGTCCACTAACGGAGATATTCGTTCGTTCCATTAGAGATAGGATAGCGGATCGAGCAGCTACACCCTGTTGATAACAAAATCGTTCGTTAAACTCGACGGACGTCTTTAAACAATCCACCTTACGATTGAAGTAGTATCCTGAGCCACAGAATGCCCATTCAACCTATGAGTCAAGTAGAGGTAAGAGATCGATGTGCAGGATAATGCAATGATGAGAGTTCATACAGGCAAGCATTGGACTGCATCTTCAGCTGGAGGGTACGGTAGTCTGGAGCTCGTGGGTGAGAGAGCGATATCACTCAAGTTCGGCCTATTTATGCACGTACGAGGCATCCCGTGTTCATTCAACAAAGCTTGTCCTCGTGAAACAACATCTCGATAACTGCAAACTATACAGGCTTCGCGTTTCCACCTTTCTTGCAATGAACATATACGACGTCAACCACGGTAGCTTGTGACTCCGAAGTCCGGTGCCACTGAAAGTTCCTTGCCAATGGAAAGACAAGGGACCATCCTTTGTAGGTATGACTTTGTTGAAGTCCTTCCGCTATTAGAGCATCAATCAGAGTTACGACAGCGATGAGGGAAAACTCGGTATCACTCACAGCACGTATAGAACCAAGGGCGTAATCCAATATAGCAACACTCAGGGCCTGAGTAAAACTTCCTCGAAACGAGAATGGTATCTTCTCCTCCCACTACAAATGAACTGCATCTCGTAAGCATGTTTCGGACTTCCACTGGTCCTGTCAACCGAATAGAGAGATCTTCTTTTGTTCTTGGTGAACTTCAGAGCACGAAGGCCTTTCGCCGCTCGACTCGCGTTCAAGTTTCAGTCCGATGTGGCGGGGCAAGGTTCATCTCCGGAACAATCTTCCATAATCGCACGGAACGTTCATAGTACCGTTGGACCTCCCGCGAGGCACACCTGTAGATTCATCTGTGAACAAGCATCATGTCACTCGTGGAGCTCCCGGCGAACCACATCCGTCTGCATGCGTTGACGACCCTCCCAGCTCCTTTCCAGCACATGTCAACACACAAGTCACGGTGGCTGAAACTAGGCGAATACGGCGACTAAATGACTTTCAGCGCGAATCCATCATATGCCGAGGAGCCGGCGCTGATCGGTATATACCTGAGCAGTAATGCATCAAAATCATTCCTTGGAATGCGGGTCATTAGTATAACTCACGACAGTACCAGCAGGGCTACCCGCTTACTGCAACGAAAACAGAGATATCGCACCGCATCGATAAGACAGCGAGATACAAGAAAGTTGTCACTCACACACAGATACCAGTCGTAGATCGTCTCGGCCACAGTCCCTCGCGCAACAGAGTTATTCTGCCCTAGCCTTCCAAGAAAGACGTGTGAAACAAAGCACACCAAGCATCTTCAGTGAACCCTTGCTAGTCCCTGAATGACATTGTCTTTGAACCGCCCGTAAGGGGAATTTAAAGAACCCGGTCTTACGAAAGACCAAGGATCTTGTGGCTTTAGCTGTTATAAGCGTGTTCCTTTCCTCCTTCTAAGTTATATCACAAACTGACCAAGCATGAGTGATAGCTTATCGAACCAACCGATAACGCTTCATGGATCCGAACGCAATATCCTCGAGGGGACAATGTATTATGCTTTGCAAGATTACTGTTCATGCTCGGTCGTTCCGAGCACTGAGGCTCTTACTAATCAGGGTCCTGACAACGGTATGGGTATGGGTGTGTTATATGAACGGCTTTGTACGTACCATATCGGACTGCCAAAGGGCTAGTAGTTCGTCGTTTCGAACTCGTAACGTGTCCACCTGTCTCGCATCCGCAGACAATTTAGGAACCGGCTTCCCATAGACGTCCGCAGTCGGGTACAGTATGGACGCGGTTGGAGGTGCGGGCATTGAGATAGGCGGGGCCCGCTCGATGTCTGGAACATGTATATGGCGGGCATCACACAAAAACTTGATGCGGGCCACATATGCATCATACTATGGACGAGATGAGTATCGCTGGTCCCAATATGCGATAATGACTACTTACGAATTCTTTCATGCGTATCGCACTCCGACTGACTCTGCCATCCACAGAGGTCAGCCTTATGGCCTCTACGAGAAGCCCCGCACTCTGCACATAAGCGTCTACCGCATCTCTCGCACGCATGCGTGAATCGAGCTCCACTGCTCGGTGAGCAAAGGCAAGCGCATCCGCAAGTAAATGACGGTAGCGAGAAGAGCGAGAATCTGAGTAACAACTATTTAGCCCAGCAGTTCGCGTATGTGCTATCGACGCCGGTACCTCGTGGAGAAGTTTCCAATTCTAAACGTTGATTGGCTGGGAATGCCGGTACAGGCGCAAGGGAAGGCTCTGACTGTGGCATCGGTGCAATTGAGGCGTTTGATCCACGTGAGTGAGAACCGCTTGAGCTTGGGCGCCGTTCCGACGTAGCCGATGACTTTCGTCTTGGTTTGCCAGCAATCCATCCTTCTAAGTTGTTCTTCAACGCACAATGACTGAGGTCCTGATGCACCGCCATCGTCGTTAACAGTGAAAGATAAAGTAAACACATGGGCTGCTCGTGGAAAGGTTTAACGAGATTCTCAAGAGTCTGAATCATGTCTTGACAGATAAACATATGTGTCGCATCCGCACTTTGCCAGGCAAGCAGGACGGAGAAACAGAGGAAGGGCCACGTGGGATTGACGATGTTTGGTGACTTCAAGTACGGATGCATGCGGAGCACGACCTGGGTCTTCTCCCGTTGTGGGGTTCTGGTGGCAAATGGTCGGATCGCACAGAGTACGTGGTTAATAACGGTCGTGTAGTTGGATTCATGTTGCTCCGTGTCGCTAGTGCATAAATATTGAACCATGCAGTCGGCAGCCGGATAATTAGCCAATATCTTTGGTAGGGTGTCCACCAGGGACCGAGCAGGAGGGATATCTGGAAATGGATGTAGAGATGCGAAGGTGTTGAAGAATAAGGAAAGAGCAACGTGAGGGCCGGTTTCGTGGGATACGTCATCAGCTAGAATACGGGCGAACGAGTCCAGGTTGAACGCGCGGTGGATTATTGCTGCATCCTTCTCGAGCATGAAGAGAATGATGCGAGAGAAACTTTCGGATAACGCCTCCGACCGCACAACTGACTGTTTTGTCGGCTCGAAGATGGGATCGCGCGGGCGGAAGATTCTCTCTCGTACAGGATGTGAAGTCCTGTAGTACGGAAATGATCAATACACGCCTTCAGAATGAACTCTTGGGGAACGTACCATCCGGAAAGCTTGCACACTGCTAATTGCTGGATGAACCACAGTTTCTCGGTAGCATAGTTTTCATCCCAGGACTTGAGGGCTTCTGTGAGTGGCTGCCAGCCTCTCTTCTCCAAAACGAGGAGAATGTTATCCCAGGCAGCCCTCCTCACGTTCTCAGGATACACGAAGCCGACCCTGAGCATGAGATGATCAGATAGAGAAATGAACATCGAGGATGATCATACCTCTGTAACTCCAATAAGTCTGCCATTACAGAAAGCGGCCAATTGGCCGGATCTCTCTTCAAAGTGCTTTCGATGGTACGTATCTTGCCTTTCGTTATGAGGTTTTCCGCTGCTCGGAGAGTAGCCTCGCCAAGAGACTGGATTGCCTTGCCAGACAACGCGCCAATTCCTCCAACGCTCGTTGTAGCATCAGAGGAATCACTGGATACTGTGTACTCGTCTGCGTCTCGTTCGATCTCCCGAAACGACTCCGCCATATTCTGCTAGGAAGCACTTGGACGTCCGCGAGCAAAGGTGAGGTCGCTACGACTGTGGAGTCGTGTGCGAAGGGGTCATGAAGAAGCCGCAGAAGAGATGGTGACGCTTATAATGCGTACGGAACAGATCGAGTCGGCGGTGGATTGGCGGTTTTGAGCTGGCACGTACAGATACCGACGTAGCAGGCCTTGTACCAGAATGAGCCCAGCAAGGAAACCCAATCAAGCTTCTTTCGCCGTACGGCTCAGCCTCTTCAACGTGCGTGACGGCAGATAATGATTGGGCGACGACAACGAACGTGTGTCGAGGGTGGGCGCATGATTGGCTACAAACACACAAATCAGTTCGACTCGATAGCACTCGTCAACGAGATTGTTCACCGTAGAATCGAACTCTTGTGCTGCGTAAAATCCTTCACCACCGACCAACATGACGAGAGTACAATCAGTGTCCTGAGTAGCGGACTGTGCATTGACTGCAGAGGTCCGGCGGTTCACCGGACTAGATCCATGATTGTGTCCTACACCTTGATATCGAAATGGAGTTCATCAAAAGATATGTTCCGAACATACATCCCAGTAGGCACGGGTATATGTATATTTTCCATTACAACCCCGAGATGTATTATTGTTTGATTTTTGACACAGCTAGTACTCCGCGATGGTCGGAGATTCTTGATCCGTATGAGTACAAGAGACCAAGCACAAAAAATCCGATGTACACACCAAGGTTCCGTTCCTTTGAAATTCGAACGATATCGGGACGGCGAAACTTCGCGTGAAAGAAATGGCACGAGTCAATGGGGAGGGAGCTAGCACCCAGCTCGCTCACTGGACAACGCACCAGAGAGTTCAAGGCGAACTTTTTGTACACGTATCATAGGCCAACATATTAGCATGGAGGCAAAGAGACTGAATAACATCATTAGTCTTCAGTAGCTGGCAAAACACTTGATTCACTGACTTTCTCGGCCACAGCTTTGAGCACCAGTTCTGTGTCAGCCAAAATAAGACGAAAGACGTCTGGTTTGATTGTAGTACTACTGACTTGGATGTATGCAGATGAGTGACAAATCGCGCCGTTATGTGGAGAGATCGGTCACCCGTCGTTCTGGCGGGAAGTCACCAATGAGCAAAAACGCGTAATTTCCAATATAAAAAGGTAGAAACGTACAAATGACATGAACATGCCTGTAAAACATGTCGAAACACGCGTGAGATTGATGTTGCAAGGCCCGTATAGTCGAGTACGGTCGACTGAGGGCCTTACATGATCCAAGCGTCGCGAGAAAACGGGGCAAAGACGAGATATTGACGTCAGGCAGCGTTCCAATGCATTGAATGAAGATAGGGTAGGCAGATTTTCTGAAGGCATTGGCTGGTGCTGGTGGTAGTCTTGTCATGGTCGCCACTTTCGCGTTGCCACCACTGCCACTGGAAAAGGCCACATCACGTGCATGAGTTGCGGACACCAAGCGCTTTGCCCAGCTTCGCCGCCGCACTTCCTTTGAACTGCACTGGTCCCTGCAATTTAACCTTCAACTACGCCTTTTCTGACACAAGCTTTGATATAGCCGCTTCCGCTGATGCTGCGTATATTTATTCGGGTCCTGCATGTCTGATTTCAGAACGCTAAAGCCGCAAGGAGTCCTGCAAGCGAGACCTCGGCCAAGAAGAATGGTATGTCTGGCCAACCCTTTGTTATCTGTTGCGCAGGTATTGAAAATGTGTGGGAGGAATACCATCCGTACAAGGCACAATCATGTATTTACCACACGTTCCGTGGCGGGCAATGTCAAAACTAACGCCCCACTAGGCGAGTGAATTGCCTGTAAGTCTTTTATTACCCTCTCATGGAGTAACTAAAGCGGTTAACCTCTCCTCGTTCCAATCAGCTGACTACCCACATGTATCCCAGGCTTAGACATCCCTGAAGTTTACATCACCCTATCAAAAGTGCGAAAAACACGCAGCCATCTTCTATTTGGCTGTCAGTCAGATATCCTATAACTTTGGGGTGTTTACAACATCAGCGATCCCTCCAACCATGGCATCACTCGCATTACCACACATCGCAGCTGCGCTCCCGAGTTCCTTGTACGATGAGCTCGCTTCTAGTATCAGAGGACCCGTTTTTCGTCCTGGTGATGTGCAGTGAGTTCGGTACCTTACTCCTATACAACGCCAATCCTTTCATCGCCAGATCTGACCGTTTCGCTCCCAGATTTGGCCTCCGTTCAAGAACGTTCAATGGCAAAATCATTCCCCGCCAGAAGCTGGTCGTGTCCCCCCTCGATGCGGAGGACGTTAGTACGATCGTGAAATTCTGTGTCAACAACGGTCTTTCGCCCTCCGTAAGAGCTGGCGGCTATGGTATCGCTGGTTGGGCAGTGGCCGGAGATGTGGTAATAGACATGAGTCTCATGAAGGAGATCGATATCGAGCCTCCCGCCCCGGAGGAAGAGGGTGGCTGTCGGTGGACCCGTCTTAGAGACATGCTGGCGCCTGGTAGCAAGGGCAAGGGGCGGGCGGGTGCGGTCAAAGAGAAATCTAACGCCCCCTCTGTCGAAAGGTTGAACCCGGGGCATGGTACTGGCACGAGTACGAAGCGGCGTCGTGAGGATGAAGACGACAACACTACACAGGAAGGCAAACGAAACGATGCCACCGTTACCTATCCAGAGGGGCAAGGTCTTCCGATGCAATCCTACGACAACGCCTCCCATGTCGTCGCGGCCTTCTTGAACGGCCCTCCTCTCCCATTAGAACAGGGAGAGATGCCTCGGCAGCCTCCTACCAACCGCCGGCGCTTGCACTCTCCTGAACCTGCGGAACAGAGGACGCCCGCCCAGCTCTACGCACCCTCTCTAGACACGAGGCAGATCTCATCCGACTCCACGGTGTCCTCGAGCGGAGGGTTTTCGTTCGGTTCTGGCGCTATCAGCAGGACTACGAGCACCGGGACTGCTATGACATCTCCAGTTGACACCGCTCCTGATTCCGACCGTTCTCTGCCTTTCGCACAGTCGATTCCACAGCCACTAACAACCGCAGGACCGTTCGGATACGCGATCACCAATCCTCCCCCTCCCCCTCCCTCCAGATCGGGCGCCAGCGACCCGTTTGGATACATGGCGAACTCAGCCTCGGTGGGCGGCTTCCCCAGCATGGGATCGTTCGGCGGGTTCGCAGCTCCAGGCGGACCTGGTCGTTCCTTCGCGATTCCGCCGAACCTCATCCCCGCTTTACCGTCTGGATTTGCGGGTGCGTTAGGTGTCCCGCAGCCTAACATGGGTGGTACCGCACTGCCACGGCCTATTCACACGCACGCGTACGTGACGTTTGGCGCAGGTGCGCGGCAGAAGGAGGTCGACTTGTACACCGCTGAGAATCCCCTGGAGGGGATCAGCGGCGTGACCGGCGAATGGGAGGACAGGATCGTCCCGTACCACGTTCCATCGTCAGTACATCTCTTTTATTCCCATGAATAATTCTTATCTTGGATTTCCAGGTCTGCTCATCCCGTTGGATCTTCTGCCATGATCCTTTCTGGCTTCGGCTTTCTCAGCCGCCTCCACGGGCTGAGTATCGACAATTTGGTCGAGGTAGAGATGGTTCTCGCAGATGGCCGTATCGTTGTCGTCAGTGAAGAGGATGATCCGGGTAGGTTGTTCGTTCACAGTGCTCTGACAGCATACTGACATCTTGATAGAACTTTGGTGGGCGATCAGAGGGGCAGGTCCCGCGTTCGGTATCGTGACGCGCTACAAAATCAAGGCCTACCCAGTCCCGATTGTATTTGCGGGAAATCTGATCTAGTAAGTTTGATGCGAGTTCTTCAGGTATCCGATTGCTTACCTCCACGCATAGTCGTTTCCATCGTGCGACGGCACCCTCGTTGATCAAGCATTTCCGCGATTGCATCAAGGGCGTCCCTCGCGAGCTGTACGCTAACGTACTTCTAACAGCAGGACCCGCAAATGAGGACTCCCTGGTCGTGATTCAGACCTGCTACGTGGGTCCGAAAGAAGAAGGCCAAGAGTATCTGAACGCTATAGCCAGCTGGGATGGAGAGCGCTGTCTACTCAACGAAGTCAACGAGAAGAGTTTCCTGCACCAGCAGGACAGTGTGGCGCAGGTTCTTCGAGGAAAACGTGAGTTATACTTATTAGCTTCAAAGATTGTGCACTGATTGGGGATCAGCGGGAAGGCAATGGTTCCTTCGGTCGTCGTTGATCCATTCGTTGCCGGACGACGTGATTCACGAGACCGTCATGCGTTTTGCGGACACGCCGATTGGATGCAGTGAGTACGCTGTTTATCTCTGAATGTGTATGCGATACTCAACCGTTCCAGCTTGGATCTTCGAACTTGCCGGAGGAGCTATCGCAGACTTCGAGGACACCTGTCTTCCCAAGGAGCAGCGTGAGGCTACATGGACTATAGCAGCCTTGCATCAGTGGGATATGGGCATTGACGACCCGCGTTGTATCATATCTGCGGAAGATGTGAGTCTCGTATAGTAGTACCACGTGGGTGACCGAGCTGATCTTGAGGCTCTTGATGAAGTGGATGCAGAAGACTATCAAGCCGGTGTCTATCGGCGGACCCTATCCTGTCGTAAGTCACAGATTACAACTCATTCTCATTGAGTCATCTTCTGACTTCTCGCTAGTTCCTCGGTCGTCACGAAACAACCTGGCGCACCAAGGGCTCTTTTGGCAAAAATTGGGACCGCCTGGAGAAGCTGAAGCAGAAATATGACCCGGAGCATCTCTTCCGTAATACATTCTGGCCGCTGGATAAGGAGGGACGTCCCGTGGAGCCATTGTACAATGAGCCGCTTTCCCCTTGAACGCGTGCCAAACTATGCGGTTTTCTGTATACACGTTCACCTACTTAGAATCGCGGAACAGTCTCACAACAGTTATTACGTGTACCTACTTGGGCTGGCTCGCCATCGCAGGACGATAATGAGGGCAGAATCTGATTTGACAACAATCTATGCGACTCTACAAACACAGGGCTAGTCTGGGAAATGATATCAGGGCAGACAGATCCGTTGAAATTCATACAAGAAAGCGCACGAGCAGACCGGGTGCTCTCCGCGGCCGCAAAATGCGCGGAGATATGAATGCCGGTCTCCTGCACGAGACATCAACCCCTCAAGCGGCGACAAAAGTCTGCGTGACCCCCCTCGCGCCAATCACTGTTGTGGGATATGTTAGAACGGTATACAGTCACAGGAAGAAGTAGTACCTAGTCTGGCATCTAGCTCCGCAATAGTAGGCTTGGAAGCAGCCTTTGCATACTCGGAGCTTGTGTCGAGGCCTTCTTCCGGAGCAGAGGCAGGTTTTGGATGCGCACGTTTTCCACACGGGTAGATCTGGATTAAGCGGAATCTCCTCTTTATCGTCCTCCTTAACTTCCAAAAGTCGAGCGTATTGTTTCCAAGCATCCAATAGCGTGTTCTTTTTGTATATGGTTCGAACGGAGGACGGGGGAATCTTTTTCAGAGAAGTAATCACAGAAGGAACCCGTCTCCGCGCTATTTGGACCAAGCGGGGCAGGGTCTCCTTGTCTTTGGCTTCGATGTATTTTAACCCTAATAAGGTATAGCCATGTACGAGATTCTGGATGTGTTCTTCAAAAGACAATCAGCGATGACAGTCAACGGAAGGAAGGGGTCTGTAATTACCAACGGGAAAAGTACTTCCAGGAGATTTGAGGGACACAGCACGCGCTGAATATCCTGCTGCGAGTGTTATAAGGTCTAGATAGGCTGCGTCCTTCAGCCCATCCATGAAATCAAATGCAGGTACAACAGCATCAGGTGAGAAGATTGTGCTAATCACTATGTCAGCAAACGAATATGCGATGGATAAATAAGAAAACATACTTGATATTCATAAGACCCCATGTCATTACGTGATCTAGTAGCTTATCGCTTCCGCAACATGACTGCCGCTCACATGCTCTAGCTATACGTTCCAACAGTCGGGTCCAACACTCTCGCAGTTCCTCGTAGACCGCAGTTGGACAGAATTTGACAATTTGGTAGGAAAACCAGAGCATGACGGCAAGTTCTGTGTCCACAATGTCCCATCTGATTGTTTGGCTACACCTCTCCACCACAGATACTGCATCCTCAATATCAGACATCGAGTCTATGAAGACGTAGTCGCGCAAGAGGTAAACACCATTTTTCGCTGGTTCATCCGACACGAAATCTTCCATCACAGAAACGAAATCCTTGGGGGATCCGGCTTTCTTTTCGCCTTGAGACCAGCAATAAACGAGTAATGGGCCACTCTCGCGCGAAATACTTGGAAGCTTCCTGAGAACGATAAGTAGGGTGCCGCCGCGAGTCCACAGCTATGAACTACTCACATTCCTTCATCGTGGCATATCCCTGACACTGTAGTTATCAAAGTCACAACTATCTGGGCACGTAAGCAATCGATATCAAATTGCGAATCAGGGTCAGAATCAATGTCGGAGTGGACAGCGGGTATTTTGGATTCCAACGATGGCGGGAGTTCAGTTGCAGCAGAATCGGGGTGGATAGTAACGTCAGATGGCGGCTCTGAGTTAGCTAAAGAAATATCCAAGTGGCCGGCGGGCTCGGATGGTAGCTCTGGGTCAACCACAGGTGTGTCCGGGGGGTGAACAGGGGAAGGTGGTCTGGATGGCGGATCCGACTCTAGAGGAAGGATAAACTCATGCCTATGGATCCACAGATTCTTGAACAACCGGGACAGGCCTTCTCGTCGACGGTCCAGGAAGGGTTTCCATGAGAACCCTGGACTATCCGGCATGCGAGCGCGAATAATAAAATCAGGGATTTCGTCCATAACAGCAGTTAGTAGCTTTTCACAGAAGATTTAGCAGAAACACGTAAACCGAGTTGTACAACAGAATCACCTCATAATCGTCTTCACTGTGAGACACCCAGATATCGTCTTGGAGAGCGACATCTAACAAGATGTCAAGAAGTCCACCGTCGAAAAGGACACGAACGATATCCGAATGTGCGTCCTTGCGAGCAACCTGGAATGCGTGGAATTCAAATAACAGACTCCTACAATTGAGACTGTCCTTCGTCTCATGATATGATTTCAAGGTTTGCAGAAATCGCTCTGGAGAGTCGAGAATAGAACTGAATCGTGTTCGAAACTCTGCTTTTGAGACTGAATCCTCCATGTAAGATAGAGGCCGTGCAGTGGGAGGTGAGAGTGCGGAAGGCAAATGATACACAGAGTTCAAATCAACATCGTTGAGCCGCCACTATTATATAGACGCCGATTGGCCCGCGCCGCATGCACACGGCCATCGCACTATATGGCGCAGAATTGGGGATACTTCATCGTAACCTGCTCCGTTAACTTCGTTTTAGGCAAAGTGTTGCTGTTATGCAGAATGACGTGTATGGTAGATGCATCGAATATGTGTACCTAGATTCCGAGAGCCGTTTGGTCCTACGTGCGTACTGCTATTAGAGTACGAGGAACGTGTTGTCGGTGCACTTCGGTATGCATCGAAAGTTAATAGGATGGAGAGGCTCGCGGACTTGCCGAGGACGTAGACATGCCCTAAATTCAAACTTGAAGCTGCAACGTCTGCCGTTTGAACTACTCCGTTACGGTGACTGACACACGACGACTCGCCTCGTTAGTACGGAACGCATCCTACAAGACTAGGCAGTTGCTGCTGTCTTCGTTCTTCGTTGGTAGTCAATATCACTTGTGAGCCAATACGTGTGAGCAGTACTCAGTCCCACGAAAAAGTGGCCTCAGATGGATAATACTGGTACATACGTCTTGAGACTTCTTTATATTGTATTTCGCCATAAGTTTGTTTGAGTTCCTAGGGGGCTTCCTGTGATATTAATGGAAACTAAGTGGCTACTGGGCTGCGATTATGACCTATTCTCATAAAGCCGGTGCTCGCGTCAGTCCACTCCTTTTCTGGGGGTTGGAAAATGTCATTACAATTATGAACACTCACTCTTATACTACCATCCGTGTGCTGCATCGATGAAAGACTGAAAAAAAAATCTAAACATCCCCCCAATGGATATTGGTGGAAAGGAGGATGGGGGCAGTACAAGAGTTGTACATAGACGCACCGCCTTTTATGGGCGTCTAAGCGTCCATCGTTTCAACTTCCAGCAGCGACGTGGTGAGGACACGATCGTATCATCCTCTTTCGCTTAACTCCAGGAGGGTGCGGAAGAAATGGGTTTAGAACGCAAACGTTCGCCTGCTAGGGACTTGTCTGTTATACCCGGACCATCCTTCACAACCGCGTCGTCCAGCTCGTCTGCATTCGTTCGACATACAGTGAACAACCGTTCAGCAACTCTGCCTCCTCCACCGCGTTCCGGTTCGCCACCTGCCTCTGCATACTTCACACAGTTCTCTGTAGACGACACATATGAACCGCGGCCAACAGCGGATGCCACCTCACATTTCGCCTACAGTACTACTCTTCGCCGGCACCATCCAGAAGGCTTCCCGCAGGGCCCTCATGGCACCGTGTTACCGACTTTCAATGAAATACGGTCTGTGGTAGCGGAGGAAGGGCCCACGGGCCTGTGGCAACGTACTGTGCAGACGCTTCGGTCTTACTTTCCAAGCGGAGCGACCGAAGACTATGAACGGTTACCGTCGCGCAGGGAGGAGCATAAAGATACCCCCTCTGCGCGATTTGCACACTATTCTATCGACGTACGTTTGTTCCACGTCTAGCAGACGACCGCGCACACTTGCTGAAGCTGTTACTGTGCTACAGGATACTGTTACATACTTCCGTACCTCTCCCCACGACGGTCTCCCGTCTTCAGCTGTACCATCGCTCTTGTCGACGCACGGATATAATGAATTTTCTGTATCTGCTGCAGAGCCTGTACTCCTCAAGTTTGCGAAGACAATCTACGAAAGTCCGCTTATCCTACTACTCTGCGGGAGCGCGCTGGTGAGCGCGTTTATGGGTAACATTGATGACGCAGTCAGTATAACGGTGGCCGTGTTGATCGTTCTTACCGGTGCGCCCTCTGTACACATTTGTTTGTTTGTTTGTATCTGACATGCTTACAGTTGGTTTCGTGCAAGAGCGGAGATCAGAAAAGAGCTTGGAAGCTTTGAACAAGCTTGTTCCCCACCATTGCCATTTGATACGGTGTGTTGCATTCCGACACGTAGCAACCATTCTTCCTACTCACTGTGCTTAGAGATGGAAAGACTAGTACCGTTCTGGCCAACGAACTAGTACCTGGCGACGTCGTGACATTCAGCACCGGCGATCGTATTCCTGCCGACGTCAGACTTTTGCATGCTGTGGACCTCGAGATTGACGAGAGTAGCCTCACGGGCGAAACAACGGCACGAAGGAAGGACGTTGAAAAGTGTCAGCCTCTCACCAATGGTTACGCAAACGGGTATGCGAACGGCAATGGAGTTCCAGTAGGCGAAGCGGTGGCTCTTGCGGACCGTACATGCATCGCTTACATGGGGACGCTTGTACGGAATGGTATGGACCAATTAATTTTCTCTCTGTGTCTGTTACTGAAAACATATACAGGACGTGGGTCTGGCATCGTGATCGCAACAGGAACCGAGACAGAATTCGGTGTCATCTTCTCTATGATGCAGGATGTGAGTGTTCACAGCTTGCAAAAATTGTCCATTCAATAATCCGTCATTTTTCTGTGGTCCTGTAGGTTGAAGAGAAGCGCACACCTCTGCAACTTAGCATGGATGAACTCGCAAAGAAACTCTCCATTCTCTCATTTGGTGTCATTGGGATTATTTGCATCATCGGTGTGCTTCAGAATCGATCATGGCTTGACATGTTTACAATTGGAGGTATGTGTCCGAGTGGTCAGTTACAGCCATGAGACGAACTGATCCCTAACGCTGAAGCACAGTATCTCTTGCTGTCGCCGCCATCCCGGAAGGCTTGCCTATCGTCACAACCGTGACGCTCGCGCTCGGTGTTCTCAGAATGTCGAAACATAAGGCGATCGTAAAGAAACTGCATTCCGTCGAAGCTCTTGGCTCCGTGTCCGTCATCTGCTCGGACAAGACGGGTAAGAGTCGACCATTACATTTCATTGGATATCAAATTGATTTAAACTCTAACAGGTACTCTAACAAGAAATGAGCAAACCGTGACTGAGCTGTATACCGTCGACGAGACCATTCATGTTGACCCCTCAGGCTCTGTACCATCATCTTCGCAGTTATCTCCGGCAATGATCAAGACACTGGAAGTAGGTTCCCTGTGCAACAATGCGATGTATCGTCACGAAGAAGGCATCCATGTCGGCCATTCAGTAGATGTGGCTTTGATCAACGTCCTAAAGGTCTTCAACATGTCTGATCAACGTACGGTACGTCTCTGCTACACCGCTCCGCCAGATACAGTGGCTAAATAGCCTTGTAGGATTTCGTCAGGCAATCAGAATTGTCGTTCAACTCGGAGCGAAAGTACATGGCAGTTAGTGGTATTCACACATCCTCTCAGCTATCTCCCAAGAGGGAGATATACTACATCAAAGGATCTATCGACGCCATCCTTGAACGGTGCAAGTTCTATTACGTATCGGAAGATTCGACACCAGGTCTGGATGCGAACACGCGCAACGTTATCATCTCCAAAGCCAACGCAACGGCCACTCAAGGACTGCGTGTCATTGCGATGGCCTATGGTTATGGTGCTGTCGAATCCTCCAGCCCTCCCTCCGTTGCACCATCTCGCGCAGGGACACCTAGTCCCGATAAGGATAAGACGAAGTCTAACCTGGTGTTCGTCGGCTTCCAGGCAATGTTTGATCCTCCTCGGAAGGGTGTCGCGGACTCCATCAGCCTCCTACAGACTGGCGGCGTGCAGGTCGTCATGATCACCGGAGACGCCGTCCAGACTGCGCTATCGATTGCAAGGCAATTGGGTCTCCGTGTGGGTGCGGGGACGAGAGAGTGCTTGACAGGACGCGAAATAGATTCTATGAGTAAGGCTGAGCTGCGGGAGCGCGTTGGCAGCGTCAGTGTGTTCGCTAGAACGACACCGAAACACAAGATGGCAATTGTCGACGCTTTCCAGTCTAGAGGTGCTGTAGTTGCGATGACTGGTGATGGAGGTAAGCTGTCCAATGTTTTCTGATCTCATGCGTGTATTCAATTCTTTTTCAGTCAACGACGCGCCTGCTCTGAAGATGGCTGATATCGGTGTATCTATGGGCAAAAGTGGCACTGACGTCGCGAAGGAAGCCGCGGACATGATCCTTGTAGACGACAACTTCAGTACAATCCTCCCTGCTGTGGAAGAAGGTAAGCACAGAGGTTTTCTTCTCGAATTGTCCTGACATTGTTCCATAGGCAAATCGATCTTCCACAATATCCAAAATTTCCTCTCCTTCCAGCTTAGCACTGCAGTTGCAGCGCTCACTTTGATCACTCTGAGCACGTTCTTTGGCTTGAGCAACCCATTGAACGCGATGCAGATTCTGTTCATTAACATTCTTATGGATGGTACGTTCCTTTTATCAAGGCTGAAGCGAACGAGTCTGACCTTGGACTCTCAGGCCCACCGAGTCAGTCTCTTGGAGTTGACCCTGTTGACCCTGCTGTCATGCGCAAACCACCGAGGAAGAAGGACGCGCCGATCATTAGCCGTCGACTCCTCTACCGTGTCCTCTTCTCAGCTTCAATCATCGTCATCGGAACACTATTTATTTATATGTATGCCTTGTCGGATGAGCATATGTCCCGACGTGAACAGACCATGGTATGCTATATCACCTCTGTTCTTGAGCTTCTCTGACTTGTCGACAGACTTTCACTTGTTTCGTTTTCCTCGACCTTGTATCTGCCATCCAAAACAGAGGTCTAGGATGTGGCTTCACTCAAAACAAAATGCTCATCACCACTGTTTCCGTGTCCTTCATTGTGCAATTGACATTGATCTATGTACCCTTCATGCAGAGCATCTTCCAAACGGCTGCACTAGATTTCGACGACTTGACAACGCTGCTGGCTTTGGCGGGTATCTCCATGGGTCTGCACGAAGGACGTAGGCGGTATGAGCGGTCGCTCAACAATGATCTTACATACGCCCATATGGCAGAGGAGATGGCGTAAATACATTCAGATGAGTAAATACGTTCAGATGAGTTTATCATACTACAGTACGAATCGTATACTGGGAACAATGTCTATATGTTCATGGACTCTAGCTCTGTGCGCAGCTGTGGGGTTCAACAACACGTCTCGTGCCGACTTGGTGGGCCGGGGCACTCCTTCGACGTAAACAGGTCCAGCAGGCGTGGTATGAATGTATTCAACCCGGCCGGGATCATACGGCCGGATAGTTGGGATGATGCCTCGCAGTTTTCCTAGTTCTCATAGCGTTTCCTCCCACCCTTGAGATGAGGACACTCGGCCTATGTAGCTCAAAGCTAAGAAGGTTAACTAACAGCCGAGCTAAAGCTGTGGGGTCAGTGACATGCGTCGGCCGGATCCGATAGAATATGTCGGCGGAAAGTGACTTTGGGAATGGCCTCAGCCACCTGCATACACCCTTCCAGCAAAGGGGCAGGAAAGGCCACGGCATCCATCAACGACATTTATACAGACTGGAGCTTTGGGCAATGTTTTACGAGCTGTACGAGGCATTCCACAAGAGTGACACCGCGAACCCCGTGCTCGAAATTGACAGTCATGTGGTATAGTGTAAGCAGGTGCGACGATGAACAACGGTGGTTTTGTCCAATACAGGCCACCAAAGATCATAGATGCATAGGAGAAGATGGTTTGGGAAGTGATTTGATTTGGATTGAGATCGTCATGAGACGCGACGGCACAGATAAAGCACATACAAGTTCCGCAAGTTCCTAAGTACACCTACAATGGTCCCAGACGAGACTTCACAACGTTAGTACTCGAAATGCAACAGGCGCGACATCTAGACATGATTAATGCAATAGAACGTGAGTATGTATGTACGACGAGAGCGTAAGCAGGTTGTCCAGTGTCATCAAAGCAATAATGTGAGATTCATCAGAGCAGAAAAGTACGTTAGTCCACGGGTAGTAAGAAGCTTGCCAACACCCAGCCGATGTCGCCGCGGTTATTGCGGACTAAAAGTAGGCAGTCTTCACCCTCATCAACATAGAGAGGAAGATTGCGGTGTGTGGAGGGATGTCCAGCCTCTTCCAAGATGTCGAAGATCTCTCCGACGCGTACGGTGAAGAAGGGTATGTCTTGATAGGACACGCCTGGCGGTGGTTCGCAGGGGTGGACCGCACGGCACGAATACAAAACTGGGAACTTGGCCACAACGGCTCGGCTTTGATTGATAGCGAAAGCAGGAACATGAGGAGAAGGAAAGTTGAGATTCTTCATAGCCGGTAGAGAGGGTGATCGTCGCTGTCGAGAGGAAGAGGAATGTGCCGACTTCACGCCATCTGTAAGGCGTCGTTTCACGCTTGGCTTGCGGGATGGTCTGCCGCGACCGAGCTCATCCGCTGGTTGATCGTATTGAGGTGGTGTGCAGCCAGAGAGGCTACGTGTGCTACTGCTAGCACTGTTTGCAATGGGGGGACCATCTAACGGTCGGCCTTGGGAATTAGACTTGCGTAAGGGCATGGGTAGGGATATAGGCATGCTTGCCGTTCGGTGATAAGAGGGTTTGTGCACAATTGGTGGTGAAATAGTATGGATGCTGTGAGTGTATGCAGATGTGTTGTCATCGGGATTGAACAGGTCGCCCCGGTATGTATGTGATGCCGAGCTGTTGCTGTGCTTGTGCGAGAACCTGCTCGACTTGCCCGATTTCCTCGAATGTACGCTCTCAGCGGACATCTTCTTCTCGAGGTTCTGGCTCTTCGAGCTGACCGGTGATGGGACTAGTGTTTGTGAGGAAGCTGAGGATGGTGGAGGTGGGTATAGTGGATCGAGAGCAGCCATCAAATTAGAGATTACGACAGTCGACCGTGTTGATCCAGTTTCGATGAGGTCACTGACGCTACTGCCTCTTGGCCTGGTCCTCGATCTCGTAGGTTCTCTGTCCTTGGGTGGTACTCGTAGGATATTCAGGCCCTTGGCGGATTGCTCCACGTCTGCAAAGCGAGACCACCAGACCCGAAGCGTTTCCTCAGCTTCTCCCTGCAACTCGCCGTCTACTTTCAACGCCTCCCAGAGTTCTGCCCACCTCGTCCGGAAGGCATTGAAGAATTCCACTTGCCACTCGAGGAACTTTCCTATCACCCTGAAGATACCCTTCTCGAAAAGCTTCAGGAACTGTGGTAGTTCGGCGTGCAGCTGCGCTCGGAGAGCGACATATGACCTCGATGCTTCAAGAAGCTGAGGTGGAGGTCGTGATTTCGAGACGTTGATATTGAGCAATCCGTAATGCAAGGGCTCCAGCGTGCGCATTGCCTCTAATAGTCGTTCCGGATCACTGGCGGCATCTGTTAAGAGCGAAAGCTCCCTCAAGAGCTGATCCTCAACAATACGTTCGAGCTGATGGCAGATGGGTAAGAGCCCGTGATCGATGACGGCCATGAACGCCTCAAAAGCCTCAGAGCTTTGATCCGCAGAGACCCCGATGACTTGGCCGAAGCTCTTTGTCCATGCCTTGAGTTGTTCGGTGAGAGCAGTGGTGGACCGTGCCCAGGCCTTCGCCGCCTTCGCGAAATGGCGAACGAATAGTTCTGACGACTTGAGATCCTCGCCCCACCGCGCAACCTGCTCCGCCTCCTGGTTCGCTTCCGCCCCTTCCTTCACCTTGAACGCCGCCGCCCGGATGCTCTTTACCCGTCCCAAATTCACCGACGCGGCGACACCAATGTTCAGCCCCTTCTTCTTCGCCTTCACCTCTGCGCCCTTCTTTGGGATCCCCGTCAGCACCTCCTTCACGACCTCCCGCCGCCTTCGCCCTTCGTTCACACCCGCCGTGACCGCCTCCATACGCGCACGCGCGCTCTTCAAAGCCTCCTTGTCCGGGTGTGCTGCCGGCGTCTCGTCGATGATCGCGCCGAGAAGCAGCGAATACTTCATGAGGCGCTGCACAGGCTTTATGAGAAGCGACGGTAGGTCCCACGCGTGCGTCAAGCTCTGCGCGAGCGTCTGGGTGTGCGAGAGGTACTCCTTGAGAGCCTCCGTTTGGGGGAGAGCGTTCAGATGTTCAAGCGCTGCCGGATGTCGCGTGATGTACGTGCTGTACAGCGGCTCCAAGGTCGGTATCTGCGTTAAGTCGCCGGGTTAGACCTCGCCGGGAAATCGGAGTTGCAGCCAAAACGTGATTGCACTCACCATCTCGAGGAAGAGCGCGCCGACGTGGTCCTCGCCAGTCCCACCTTCCAGGACCGCACCCAGAGCATCCTCGAGCCGTTCAGTGAACATGTCAGCGAATACTGCTATTTCCGCGACATTGTTGAATATAATGCGAGTGTCTTCCTGTGTCATTGGTGCAGCATGTTGTGATCCGCTGGATGAGTCCGATGCAGTAGACATTGTGCGTGTAGAAGAGCCCGAAGATGTTGGCGTCGCGGGCGCTGCATTGAAGGGCGCTGGTTGGCCTAGCGGAGTGGCTAAACGTCAGACCGGACAAAGGGTACGCAGCGGCTGGACAACGGCGAGGACGTACCTAGTGCCAAAGGTATGTGAATGTCACGTATGAGAGCCAAGTCCGAGGCATACGCCCGCTCGGAGGACAGCAGTTCCAACAGCGCGTGTGTCCGTTTCGACACAGGCGCCGCACCTGGTGAGGGCAGCGGAGGGGGTCCGTCGCGAAGGGGCATTATCAGCACGTTGCTGTCGTCCTCTCCCTCTGCCTCCGCGCTGTCAGCCTGGGGCGACGGTGGTGGCATAGGAAGGGGCTTTTCAGGAGTCTTGGACCGTATGCGCGAGCGTGAATCCAAGAGACCTGAGAGTGTGCCGAGGCTGCGTGAGTGTATCAAGGTCATTTCTGCGATGCTGTCGAGTGAGATGGAGGATCGGGCGTCGGCAGGGCGCGCGTTTGCCCTTGGTCGTAGAGGAGAACGAGGTGGTAGCGGAGGAGAAGCAGGAGGAGACGCAGGAGGAGATGGTGGCAAGGCCACGGTATTGTCATTGGCCATATGAAGGTTTGCCGGGACGGACAGGTCCACGCGGCTTGAACGAGGCCCAGTTACGGTGCCATTCGAACTGGCCGTCATTCTTTGGAACTCGTAGATTTTTCCTGAAGCGCGGAGGGTGTTTAGTGTGGGAGTTAATTGGAAGGAAGGAAGACTGAGAGCAGAGACTGTGCGTCGGGCAAGGGTCCTGTTCTTCCGCTGCGATAGCTGTCTATTTCAGCCTATGCCCGCCAAATTTCAAGTTCATGAAAGCCTAATGCAGTATATAACGCAGCAGACATACCAAGGGTTCCGAGAATCTCCCTCTACTCCAACACGTGCAAGCCTCGCGGGGGTGCCTTGAGGTGACTTATCGAGGCTGCCGTTCCGCCACTGAATGGGCCTTCGAGAAAAGCAGAAATTTCTATGAACGCCTAGGAGGATGATATGCAGAGCAGATGCAGAGCGAAAGAGTGTCTTGAAGGAGGGTCGTAAGCTGCTAAATTCGATATGAGGGCATGAAGCTCCGGGCCAAGTGAATCATGTGCACTGGGACTGTGCCATGCGCTGGACGCTACTGAAAGCGTTTTCGGACCGTCAGTGAGGCTGCAAACAATATCGCAGGTTGTCGCAGGCGTGGGTCGTGGTGGTAAGGAGGAAGAATGGTGTGCGAGTCTGGGCGACCAGGGGCCTGATGGGCGGGCGCCGGCGCAACCTCGTTATTTGACCACGACCACCATCGTCGCTGTATTTGCTACAATCGCACAGGGTCAATACCACGCACCAAGCGTCGCCCAGGTATATGATAGGGCGTTATCGCGCAAGATCTACACTATTGAACGGCCATGAACTATTTCTCGGGACGGGGACGACGGCGGGGCACTGCGGTTGAACTATTCAGAGTCGAGGTAGGGCTGGCTTGCCATAAGGTGCGTGGAGGCTATTGTCCGAAATGCGCATAGGACTAACGGAGGTCTCCAGGAAACCCTCGCTTGTCTTGGGAAATTGCACGCTGCTTGACATCCTCACCGCCAGACCCTGCACTGCGTGTCTGTCATTTAGGTTAGCTCAGACACCGCGAGCAGGCAACTATATAGGCAAGAAGATAGCTTTACGACTTTGGCGGTCATTCTGTGAACCTATGAAGAGGGCTCCCGATACGACTGTCTTCTTGGGCGGACGACCGGATGACTGTACCATTCCTCTTGACTTATGAACTGGTGTCTCCGGTACGCCATGATCCTGGACGAGTCCCGAAGACTCATGCTGAATTATAACCATTCAAATTAGTCTTACAGCCTGCATGCTCATGCGTTGCACTACTATGCCTGCCAGACCGCTGTCTGCTGGCGTAAGCATCGGGCACGAGCGAGGCCAAATCTGCCGCACGAAGATCGCTTGAGCGGCTGGCCAAAAGATCTCGGATCCTCCCAACCTTTCCACGAATAATACCCGCTCTTGACGACACTTGACGTCGGCGGTGAATCTGCCCTTTGTTAGGCGAGTTCTATAGTCATAACTATGACGATGTACATGAATTTATACGCAATCAAACCTTCCAAGCTTCGCTGCGGCCATGGTCGAAGGCTGACCTGGGTTACACATAGATAAGGTGAGGTCATTTCAGCCATGAATGGGAACTTTGGAACTACGACGGCAATCATCCTAAGAGGATCATAGTGTCCACTTAGAGAAGATGAAGAGGCTCGTCTCTAACCATAGCTACTACCTTCGGGGGCCATCCCTGGCGACGCGCATTGACATTGTTCTCAACAAGCGCATCTCTTATCTTTGATTTTGGCGCGATCTAATCTATCATGGCCATGGCTAGGGCCATGATATATGTTCAAATACAATTACAAGGACAACTGGACGTGTCCATTGCAATATTGCCTTTGCGCCACAGTGCCTCTCCAGCATTGTGCGCGGAGTCGGTCGCGATTTAAACACAACGCGTGATAGCGGCCGTCGGAGTGTGAATAAAGCTTACGTGATACGCGTTGTCGGGAGTCAGCCACTCTCGTCCAACGCGAACTCGACCTCCTCGACCTCCACGACGGCCTCCTATTTTCTGTGCTGACGACGATTTTAATGCTTAGTCTTGACTGAGTTTTGCTTGCCCACTGCTGTCTCCCTGTTTGTCGTCTTTTTCTGCCTATCTGCCATCTATTTTGCACAGTCGACACGCTCTACCCTTCTACCCTCGCCATGTCTAATCTCAGGAACTCGCCGTTTGGAAAGCGTCTTCGCGCCTCGCATCACGCAGAGTCGGACGAGGAACGTCAACGGCGAATACGTCCGCGGACAAACCTCTTTTTCGGCGCCGCCTCCGCCTCCACACCGTCCCTCGACTTACGTCCAGCTACCGAGGGACTCAAATCCGAAGGCATCTCTGTCGTCAAAGAATATGGCGATCGTTTTGTCCCCACACGAGACGGAGGGGACATGCGCACCTCTTTCCATCTCATGGAAGATCTGAGTGCATCCGCACCCGCGAAGGCGAAGATCATACCCACCGAATCCGACGCGTTGAAGGAGCAAGCAAACAACATATTCGCCTCTATACTTCATACAGAGGTTTCACCGTCGTCTCCGCGTCGACCCGCGTCTCCTGTACGACAGGGCTCAGTGCCAGTGCCACCAACTACTCCGACGCGAAGACGCCTCTTCGCGTACAACTCGCCACTCTCTAACCCTGCCACTCCGACTCGGAGGCTCGACACCCCGACAGATGAGGCATATTCCATGAGTCCTGTGAGGGCAGAGAGCAGACAGCTGCTCGAGAGCCCGCGGAGGCAGCTCCGAAACGTGTGCAAGACACCTTATCGCGTGCTGGACGCGCCTGAGCTGGCAGACGATTTCTATCTGAACCTAGTCGACTGGTCGAGTACGAACGTGCTCGGGGTGGGGCTGGGCTCGTGCGTATATCTATGGACGGCGCACACGGCAGCCGTATCAAAACTTTGCGATCTGTCAGATACCGGTGACACAGTCAGTTCCTTGTCATGGGTGCAAAAGGTGTGTAGATCCAACTATGAATCTGCTGTCACCCGATTTACAGTCTTTTTAGGGAACTATGCTTGCTGTGGGGACATTGGCAGGAAAGCTGCATATCTATGATGCGAGCACGCTTCAACGGAAGCGAACATACCAGCAGGCGCATACGAACCGCGTCGGCGCCCTATCATGGAACGCCCACATTCTCAGCTCCGGTTCGCGTGACCGCTCAATACACCACCGCGACGTGCGCGAACAGACCATGAAGCCGTTCAAAAAGTCCATTGCGCACAAGCAGGAAGTATGTGGGCTGCGGTGGAGTTCGGACGGCGGACCGCAAAACTCGCTGCTCGCGAGTGGCGGAAACGATAACAAGGTGTGCATATGGGATTTGCGTGGGTCGAAGCGGCCGGGGATGCGGAACCTAGCGTCGGCAGGAATGGCGAGCAGCGTGTCTGCAGGTGCGGGTATGAGTGCAAGTGGAAGTGCGAGTACGAGTGCGAGCGCGAGTGCAAGTGGGACTAGCTTGACGGCGGGGCTGGACGATGCGAATGAGGGGCCTATATGGAAATTCCACGAACATACAGCGGCCGTCAAAGCGCTCGCGTGGGACCCGCATCTATCAGGGATCCTAGCCACTGGTGGTGGGACAGCCGATAAACATATACGCTTCTGGAATGTGGCAAATGGGAGCATGCTCAGCGAATTGGACACAGGGAGTCAGGTAAGTCTATACCGCATGTCTTTCATGTTGTATGTTCTGACTGCGGTCGACAGGTTTGTAACCTAACATGGTCTCTCACATCACACGAGATCGTGTCGACACACGGGTTCTCATCTACAACAGCGCAGAACCAAATATGCATATGGAAGTACCCGTCATTAGATATGGTCGCATCGCTCACGGGGCATACACATCGTGTACTATACCTCGCGATGAGCCCGGACGGCGAGACCATCGTGACGGGTGCGGGCGACGAGACGTTGCGCTTCTGGAACGCGTTCCCCAAGAAGGACGACCACTCGTCGAAGCGGGAAAGCCGGCTGGACTACGGTCGTCTCATCCGATAGAACACCGGGCGCCCAGCGCGGCTCTCCTCGACTGTCGCTGCTCGCCGGTACGGGTGGTGTACACGCATACCCGTTGACTCGTCTCCCCCTCCTTCCGTCCTACAAGTGCTAGCACGCTGTATACCTACGTCTGCTCCATCCAATCTTTGCCCTGCACTACACCCCCACCTGTATCATCCGCCGCATGCACGTCCACGCACATCACCGTCCATCTCTCCCCCACGCATAATATACACCATACACCATACACACTACCACCATCGCTAGCCGGTGTCATATCCTTATTCAGATCTTATCCGGAACTCCGCTCACCAGCCACCACCCGCGTCCTGATCCTCATGTAGCTACACCAAAAAGCATCCATATCCCACTACTGTGTCCTATCGCGCCTCGCTTCCCACGTCTTATGTTCTATATGTATATGTTCTTGCTATGTGTGTTCTTCGACTACTGTCGATGTGCTGCTTTTTCTTTCCACAGGTTCACAGGTCATTTCTAGGTATCCGGGTGTTATAAAGACTACGTACGTACACGCGTGCCACGCACGCAGCGTCGCGATCAGCTCTTTCCTACGTCTTCATCTTCCATCATTCGTGTTTTCTATCGAGTATCATGCTTTGTATCGACTCTTGTTCTCGGACCTCTCTCTTCTTGTGGTTACAACATACAACGATCTGCTTTATCGTCATCCTTCTCCGGTCTCGCAGTGTGATGTGATCAGAAAAGCCGGAAGTCTACAATGCCACCGTTCAAGACTATTACCGTCATCGTCGACGATGATTGTGACTGCGGTATGTGGAGTCTGTACGTGTTTGATCGGACATCTAACGTACAGGTAAAGATCAGGAGGTTGAAATTGGTAAGTAGCAACGATGCTGCTGTCAATCAATACGATGTAGTCGAGGTAAGTAGCATAAGTCCTGTCGGAGGGGATACAAGTACATATATCTCCATCTCTTTCTTTCAATCGTCCACGGGGGGCACCCAAATTATTCGACCACCTGCATAAATACGGGTACCCTTCCGCCTCCTCCCCGCACAGCACTTCAGGGCGCGCTGAGCACCGTGTTCATGAACTGGTCGTAGTTGATCTGGACCCAGCCGTCGCGGTCGGTGTCGAGCCTCTGGAAGGCCTCGGTGAGGGTCTTGATCACGACGCACGCGCGCACGAAGCGGTCGAATGAGATGCCCTGATCGGGGGAGGTCCCAGGCATTTGCAACCCACCAGCAGCCACGCCAGTAGCTTTAACATCTACCCCGGACACGGGTAGACCGGTCATTCACATGCACGGACACGAGCAGGGCGAGAAGGCTACTCACCGTACTTGCGCTCGACGAGCTGGAGGAGCTGCGGCGAGAGGTTGTAGCCGAACTGCGACAGCGCCTGTTGGAGCTCGCGCCCGTCGATGGAGCCCGAGCGGTCGCGGTCAAAGTGGCGGAAGACGTTCTGCCAGTCCTTGATGTACTTCCAAAGACCAGCGAACTGCAAATTCAGAAAACGGTGAGCGTGTAATACGGACGCGGTAGGCTAGGAAGCGCACCTCGGCGAAGCCAATCGTACCGCTGCGGTCCGTATCCTGATCGTGGCCTCAGTAAGTCCCCTCATACATCACTGGCTACTATACGCACAAAGATGCTCATCAGGAGCTTGACAGTATCGAGATCGAATGCTGGAGAACACGGTAAACATGACGAGAACAACGGATATGACAATCATGCTCACGAGTCCAGTCTCCGTTAATCAAGGCCTTCTCTACATACACAAAACATGTGCGATGAGTACGATGGACATGCGGCCTCTCTGCGATGACACGTACGAAGTTCTGGGGCAGAGATGTGGCCCGATCTGTCTGTATCGACAGCTGCAAACCAGTTCCATAGTCTGCGAGAGAAAGGTCAGCGATCGCGTTGATCGACAGAGTATATCACAGCGCACTGAGGGTCGGCACCAGGAGGAGGGCCTTGCGGTGGTCCAGCAGCGAATCCACCAGGCGCACCGAATGGTGGCGGGGCACCATAACCACCACCGCCGGGCGCGCCACCACCATAACCACCGCCATAACTAGGTGCACCACCGTACTGCAGTATACTGGTGAGTCTTGACAGCGAAGGGGACAGCTCATACGACTCACACTTCCGCCGTAAGACATGGTCGTCGATGAGATTGAAGGTTCGCGTGTGACTGTGAGGGTGAAAAGCAAAAGCGATCCGGAAGATCTGTGAGAGAGAGATGTAGTCAGATAAGCGGGCTCCTACTATATATCCAAGTGGAAACTTACGAACACTGCCCTGTGATGCAGCCAAGACCTTCAGTTCTTCACAAATCCTTTTCCGATACCGCTATCCGCAGGTCCGTGCGCAGCATGGTGCGCAATGGCAATGTCATAGCGCGCATGTCTACTGAACGCCAGAATAGCCCCAGGCCGTATAGCAAGCAGTACTTCGCCGGCAATTACCGCCTGCATGCAAAATGACGGGGCTGTGCGGACAGCAAGTGTACAGGTGGTGAAAAATGCATTAGACAGCGTGAGACCCCATAGGATAGCGATAATGTTACAGAGAAGATCCAGAAGCAAACAAAGGTCCCAAAAGGTACAACAGGCCGGAAGAGGTCAGTAAAGCATTGAAGGTTGCTATGCGTGTCATGAAGAAGCTATAGACATTATAATAGTAGGTATCCCGTCGTTCGCTGCTTTTTTCTTCTTCCCTGTGCCGGTTGTCGTGTTCTTTGGCTTCTTCGGGGTGTCCATAGCAGTGGCAGTCGGTGTACCCGCCGCCGTCATCGGCGTGCCGGGGGTGGCATCGCCATCCGGGGGGTCCTTCGAGCCCGGCACTGCTGGCTTCGGCTTCGGTGCAGCCTTCTTCTTGGCAGCATTCCCAGCGACCGGTGCGCTCTTGAGTACCTGTCCTAAGGGCCCGAGCTTCGTGTGTGCAGGCGTCGGTGGGTCGTCCGGAAGTACTATTGGCTGTAAAATTTCCTGTGGCGGTGGCGGTGTGAGGTTCGGTGGTCCAAATGGTGGCACGAATTGTACGGGAGGCATCCCAGAGAAATTAGTAGGCGCGGGGGGTGGCTGTACACCAGGTATGTTATTGGGTATAGAGGGTATGCCAAGTGGAGGTGGATTGAAGGGATTAGGCGGTGGAGGCATGCCAGGTAGGTTAGTAGATATCGCTGGTGCTGGAGGTGGTCGAAGTGGAGTGGCAAGCGCGGCGATACGTTCGTGATAGTAAGGTCTGAGTAAACCGATCTGGTCGTCGACTTTTGTCGAGTCCAAAGGCACGAATGGTGGCGGTGGTGGGAAGGGTGGTGGAGGCTCTTTGGGTTCGACGCTGCAAATGTGGTATATCAGATAAAAAATCGCATAAACAGGGGTTGATATACGCACTTTACAAGACCTTGCTTGAACTCGCCCTTCTTGCCCTTGAGTAACCTCTTGGGAACGGTAAGACTTGAGAGGCCCAACTCGTCTGCGATACCGAGTTCCCGCAGCCCAAAGAAGTCTTCGCCATATGAATCCGCGAAATTACCCCTGTAGATCACATCAGCACACAGCTCAATGATCACAAAAGTATGTGCTCACATGACGAATTGACTGTCTTCCTCGTCTTCGTCCATCCTGAAGAGTGCTTCATCGTCCCAAGCCTCGACAGTGGTCTAACAGGAAGATCAGCGTTGAGTAGAAACTGGTGATATGAAAACCTACCGCTTCTTCATACGCCGCTGTAAGCTTCTTCTCAAGTTCAGTCAAACGGCCACCGTATCGTACAACATCATCCTTGATGTACCGTTCGAGGTCGTGTATCCGAGTTATACCACTCTCAAACAGAGTATGCAGGATGATTTCCTATTCAAGGTTATGATAACGTAGATACACAATTGGTTTAGAACTCACCTCAGGAGTCATTTGATTGGAATACTTGTCGCACATAAACCGAATGGTGCGACCGACATTGTACAGATAGTCAGATGTTACTCCTGTCAAGACATCCAATGCCGTCTTTGATGCGCCTATAGAGACCGTCAATCAGAGCCATGCGTGCTCAAAGAAGAGACGTACCTTGGAATCCAGCATGCTCCAGTACCTTGCTGCCCATCCAATGTAGACAGTCATCAGCATTCTTCGCCCCGATCTCCACGCCCGACCCCGCGACCTTCCACGGTCTGTCGTCAATCGCACCTTCTGGCTCATCAGGCGGCGGCAGGACAAGGCTCGCCTGGGGGGTAAGCATGCCGCCTGGCCCAGATGCGGAGGCATCCTCAGCTTCCTTAAGTGCGGTCAATCGCGCGTGTGTGCTGCGCACTCTCCGCAGTGTGGTAATGTTGTTGTTCATGCAGTACAGGAGGGTGTTTTGTGCCGGTTCGCTTCCAGCGGTCTTCCGCCGCTTTTTGCGCGGTCGCGTCGTAGACGTCCGAGGGGGATCTGTGATAGCTTGTGTTGATGCTGGGGCGATGGGGTCTTCAGATTGCGCGTAGCGCAAGACGGGCACGCCGTTGGCGATCATCGCCTCCGACTGCATGACATCCCACCAGAGATCTGTGACATCCTTCTCCGTCATTCTCGCTCGTTTCCTCGGACGATGGTCGCCGTATCCATTGCTATAGAGATGATTGAGCATACATAGGAGGGCCGTGGATGTACGACTCACAGTTTCCGCTTCTCGCCCACTCCGCCGTCCATCGCACCCGGGACCATATCCCCACGCTCATCGTCCTGATACAATGGAGCATACTCAGCGAGCTGCTCCTCTAATGTCGGTCCTGACACTCCGTTCATGACGAACTGCCCATTCAGCCGTTCTTCCAATTCCCGATCGAGACGGACGAAGGTCGCCATGCCCTCGCCTGTACGTTCGAACGCCGGCTCGTCTGCCGCAGACGCATCTCGGTGTTGCTTTCCATGTGTAGCAGCGGGAGCATGCGCCTTGAAGGGACTGGGGGACTTGGTGAAGGCCACCGGCCGTGCTCGTGCAGCACCATGGCCGTTGATGCCGTTCACCCGGGGGGTGGAGCCGCGAGAGGACAGCTCAGACGGGATGTGCGGATCGGCGCGCTCTTTCCTGTCGGTGATATTCTGCAGCAGCTTCTCTGCCTTGGCCTTGAGGCGGGTGGCGCACTGCCGGAGGGGGTGGTTCTTGTCGCTACGAGTCAGGCCTGGGTTGGGTCGTCTGAGCGGCCTGTCGTGACGTACCTCCGTGGAATTGTAGGTAAAACAGTTGGACCAGATGAGATCGAGGTCATCCTTGAACTCCCGCTTCGACTTGTACGTCTTCTGCTTCACCTTCTTCAGCATGGTCTGGAGGTCCATAGGCTGGCTGATGACTGCAGCAGGGTCAGATCGCGAAGTAAAAGAGGGTCTGATTACGCACTGTCATAATAGTCCGGCACCTCCGACTTCGTCACGGGCTTCAGGAACGCCTCCGCGTCGCGGTTATCCTGCATGTACCTCTAGCCACCGTTCCACCATGATGGCGAGGGAAGCTCACCATTGTCACCGTTCGGAGGTCATGAAGGAGACCTTCCAGCGAGTCGTAGAACGCATCGGATTGCTTGTTATCGTTGTTCTGCCGCTAGATGGAACGTAGGTGAATAAGTGAAGGCGCGTCATGGGAATCCGGACATACGCGCGCTTCCTTGACGGCGGTGAGCAGTAACCTGAATTCGGGCTCTGGTGTGGGTAGATGGACTTGGCTTTCGGTGAGGGTCCTCAAAAGGTTCTGTTATATGATGCTCGTTAGTACCTGGCTAGATATGCGATGGATGGCAGGGACACGGACATTCATCCTCTCTCCATCGGTTCGAGCGTGTCGGATGTGGTTGTAAGTGGCAAGATAGAATACAAACTCCGCAGGCTCCTTCAGCTGCGGCCACACCGAGGTCAATGCTGCACCCTCGTTGTTCAAGGCAATGCAATAGCTCGTTCACAGAAAACAAGACCACAAGACATTCACAGGATGCAGGAGTGCCTTTCCTGCTGCTATTGTAGCATTATACAATGGAGATCTTATCAACCATGGCTGCATCGCTAAAGCGGAGATCAAAATAAAAAAAGCCGCTGGTCCTTAAAGAGTTACGTAATTCGTATATCGACCGGGGTTGACAGTTAAAAAAAAAGAAACAAGACGCATGAGAATCGGTTGACTGGCTCTGCGAGGATAGAGTGTTTACTTGTGTATCAGTCATGTGAAGCTCCCTCTCCAAGCCAGCTACGCGCGCGTTTCCGATATTGGAACGATCCTGGTAGTAGATCAATAGAGTCCCTTTCAGTACGATCAGTCCATTCGAATAGATGAAATACAGCACTCACCAGGAATGACAAGAAATAGAACATGCTGATGATAGGCAAGATCGTTAGGTCCATTTTCAACCAGGCCCATTGGGCGTGAGACGAGTCAATCTTGATGGTATCTAGCCGTTCCTTAAGTGCGGAGCTACCCTCATGGTCTTCTAAGCTAGATTGGTTGGATTCACGCGTGAAAGAGGTCATGGTAGCTACTCGTAGGATGAGGGCGTGTGACGTGTGGACTTATAAGCACTTCGATGCGAGCATCGACAGGCCACATCACAGCTATACTAGATAAGAGACACCCATAGTACCGGTTTCAGTCGAGGGATGAATGGATCGTGACCTTCTTCTACCCCGGGGCGCGCATGGTCTCCGCCTCAAGCCCGAGGAGTATCCAATTGAATAAATACAATCAAGTAAGCTTATCTGCAAAAATATGTGCGTGAATTCCAGATGATCGTAATTCGGGTACGAAGTGACAGTGGTTCAAACCTCTGAAGTACGGCAACTTAGTGTCGGTCGTCGTAAACGTCGAGAGTAGAAGCAGAAACACACGCGCCCGGGGAGCGGTGACATAGACGCCCATGTGGCGCGCATGCGCAGAACTTCGACGCGACTTCGCCTGAAACTCGAAGGCTTATCGACATCCCACCAATAACGTTTCCTGTGAGTGTGTAAACTGAACATATTTCACAGCACATACGGGTTGGATTGTTTGACACAGTACGTTTACAGGACTCAGAAGCTATTTGATCTCCAGTTACGGTTGCAAAGGCGGTCCCT
>JAAIFI010000063.1:0-117963 GCA_011032875.1 Phlebia tremellosa | reverse complement strand
ATATATTGGCATATTGTTGTTTCTATTTTTCCTGATGTGCCGGGTATGTCTGGGAAGTTGGAAGAGTGGGCAACGTATGTGAGACTGCCATAAGGTGTAGCCTGCCGGCTGTCACAACTGGATATTCGGTATGCATATGCGATCGCGGTTCGTTGGCTATCCCCGCGAATAACTTAAAGGCACGTCAGATTTCATTACTTCTGTATGATGTCAACGTATTGCCAAGGATTTATAGCTTCTTCGAGGTGTATCATGCATCTCAAGACGGTCGGCATTGATCGAACACCGACGCGAAGACAGAAGCATAGCTGACAAAGCTTCATCCCCTACAGCAAGAAGTTCAAGTCAACGGACGAAACCCGCGCAAGCTGCAGGCGAGCTGGATAGAGATCAATTTTCCCAGTATTATGGCCAGGGATGCTTGACGGCATCGTCTCATCCACTCTGAGGGTACGTTCAAAATATGTGCACGTGTTTTACATGAAGGTCTAGTAACGCTCCGTGCTCGTCTATGTTTTTTTTTTTTTTTTTTTTTTTTTTTTTTTTTTTTTTTTTTTTTTTTTTTTTTTTTTTTATTTTTTTTTTTTCTCCTGGATTACTGTCCTGGAGGGCTACGCCCTATGACGGACAAAATACGACTACTGTACATGCTAATCACTACTGCCTGTGTAACTATACGGTACTTCGAATAAATGGCTTGCGCCAAGAATCGATGAGAGTGTGTGCGGAAGTGTGAGAATTAAGTTGTGGTAGATTACGAAGGATGCATGTTATGTCGACGAACATAATTGTTCCCGGCAAGTCTAGTCGCGTGAAACAGGGATCTAACCCATCATCCTGTTGTACGCACTGGCGCACTGGCTATTAGCTCTTGCGATGATGGGAATACGCCAGACGGTCCCCCGTCTGTCGTCGAAACTCCCCCTGTTTCGGAACCAAGTATTTACGCCAGAATCTACAAAGAATGATTAAAAGGGTGTGGTAAGGTGGGGAACAATGATCAATATGTAAGGTACGCATCGCGTCTGAAACTTTGCGGTCGTGTCGTGTGTGTGCGGTGACGTGGATGGGATTGTGGTACGGGTGCGACTATCTCCTCGATCCCGCGTTGCGTCCTCCTGCCCTGGTAGGCACCCTGCGTGGCCTAGCCGGTTCGCGCTGCCTGGCTATTTGCCGGTGCGCACGCACTGTGCCCTCCTTTGGGGCCTTCTTCTTCTTTCCCTTCGCCTTTCTCTTCTCCCTGTCCGCCTTTGTTTCAAGTTCCATCCACGTGTTGCCAAAGTGATTGTCGAATCTTTTCGTGCGGTGGATGAAACGTAAGAGTGGTCTTACGAGGTCCGGGTTGGATAGAAGTTGCGCCGCGCACCTCGCGGCCCTCCCGACTTCGTAGAACAGAGCTCTTTTAGCCCTCTCGTGAGCTGGGCAGTCTAGAAGGAAGTGGGTGACTGTTTCGCGTGGTCCCTCGCAATGTGGGCACGATGGGGATTCCGCCTTCCCTATGCACGCCAGGTGTTTGCGTAGCGGCGCGTGGCCTGTGCGAAGTTGGAACAAGAGGGCTGCGTGCCGTCTCGGGAGCCCTGCGATCAGGGCGGCGTAGCTCTTTGCGGATAGAGCTGGATCAATGCGCTTGGTCTTGTCGAACCGTGTCGACTTTTGCCAGGAAGCGAGGGCCTTCTTCGCTAGGTCTTCCTTCTTCAATTGTCGTAACTTGGCTTTGCTCTGTGGGAGGGAGCGCAGAAGTTTGGGTAATTTCTCGTTGATAGCGTGCGTACCTTTGGCTGCCTTTTTGGCACGAACGTCTGCCAACTCATTTCCTTCCACGTCCAGGTGACCCGGTATCCATCGAATGTTGAGGTTCGCCCTGGTTTGTTTGTCGAGAAGCTTGATCCATTGTGCATGAAAGAAGTCTAACAGATAGTGCCCCGGCTTCGACGCTGTCATTTCGATTGCTTTGATTGCGGCTTGGTTGTCGGCCGCAATCGTTATTCGTCGAAGGCTCTGTTTCTGCTGGCGTAGTAAGATGATACCAAGTATGAGACCAACTAACTCAGCTTCGTAAACGGTGTGTTCCTCCGACTTCCCTAGGTGACATAGGAGTGTCTTCTTCTTCTTCCTGCGCTGGCCTGGCTGTGTGGGGTAGACGAGGACTGCGGCTGCCCCCACTCCTCCGTCGATGTCCGAACCATCCGTGTATATGCGGATAGCGTTGGTGCCTTGCCACTCTTCCTCGCTCTCCTTGGCGTCGTCCACGTTACGCTCGATGGTGGTGCTGATGCGATGCGTGTCCCATGTGTGTGGGAATCTTGCCGGGGAGATCGTTTCTACTCTCTGTGGTTGGATACCGTATAGGTGGAACAGTTCGTGTAGATTGGACCTGTGGCGCTTGACGTATCGGTTGGCTGCTCTCCGTATGAACGGGTGTAGGGGGTGGGATGCGGGGAATGTGGCCATGCGGGCGGTGGCCATGAAGCAGTGTTTGTCGACGATGTCGGCGAAGGGGAGTGTGTCGGTGTGGATTTCCATTATGTCGGTAGCGGTGGTGCACATACCGCCTGTCATCATAATCAGGGCCTGTCGATGTACTTTGGAAAGGCGGCGTACGGCCGCAACCGATCCATGTTGCTTCTTGGCTCCTGCTGGTCGGTGTGGCGGGACGAGGAATACATCTGCTGCATATAGCATACGCGGGATGGCGACGGCTTGGTATAGACGTTTGGATATGCGAAGTGGAATGCCAGTTTTGACCCGTGCCAGCCGGCGAAATACCACTAACCATTTGAGGCCCTTGTCCAGAGCCTGCTCGACTTGCTCCCTCCACAGCAGCTTGTGGTCAACCTTGACACCTAAGAACTTGTACGCCTTGATCGCATCGATGGTGTAGGAATGGGTACGCGTTTGTAGCGATAATGTGGGGCCCAAGTCGTCCTTCGGCAGCTTTCGAGAGCAGTTGAGAACCCCAAATTTGCCTACCGAGAAGGTGGATGTGTGGTCCGACGCCCAGTCGAACGCGCCTCCTGCGCGCATCATGATACGCCGCAGTTTGTGGTGTGTGTCTGCGAAATCCGCGCCCACCGCTATAATCGCGACGTCGTCAATGTTGCCTGTCGTGTGTACTCCCTTCTTGTTGTCTGCCAGTTCCAACAACGGTGTGTTGTAGAACTGATAGAGAATGCCCGATAGTGGGCACCCCTGTTCGAGGCCCGCGAGAAGGTCGAATAGTGGGGAGGTGAAGTCGTCAAATTGTAATGTAGTCTTGCGCCCTTCCATCTTGATCTTCAGCCAGTCAACGAGTGTCTTCGGGATGCCCCTGAGGCGAAGGTTGTGGTACAATCTGTTTAAGTTCACGCTAGGGAAGGCAGCTTTAACGTCTAAAAACAAAACGGTGGCCACTTGCCTCTTCCTCCATGCGTTCTTGATGGTGCCTGTGAGGAAATGTAAGGAATCAGTAGTCGTACGTCCCGGTCGCCCTAGAAAGTGGCGGTTTGACAGAAGCCCGTGTCGCTCCGCCTCGATCACCATGACTTCTTTTACGCTGGAGGAGAGCAATTTGGCGAGGTTGGCAATGAGCGTGATTGGTCTCCATGCGCCCGGGTCTGAGTAATCGCCTTTACCCGGCTTCTGCGTAGCGCAGGTCTTCGAGATTTTCCAGAATAGTGGCCAGTATCTAAGGATAATGGAAGCTTGCAACAGACGGAAAACGATTGGAAGTAACTCAGCTTTGCCCCAGATGTATGCTTCGTTCGGGATTTCGTCTACCCCGGGTGCCTTGTATCCCTTGAGCTTCGTGAAGGCGCTTTCTAATATTCTTGGCGGAATTAATGTGAATTTGAACGCTTCTGGGGGATAGGGAAAGTCAGGTGGAATATCTGCTGGGTCATCCGGACTGGGGAAGAATGTATCATGAAACACCTTTGCTTTCGACTGGTTGTCGAAATATTGTTTGTCCCTTCCTTGGTCTTTCACGGTGAGCGTTGGTACACGCGAACGTCCTCCGTCGCCGGGTCCTCCGTTCATGAACTTGTGAAAGTTCCATATGTTCTCCTCGTTGACGTCTTCCAGAAACGTGTCCCAGTGTTCTTGCTTGGCCTTCCTGATGTCGTCCCGGTATCTGTTCCTCCTAGTCTTGTACTCCTGGTGGACGGGGTGGTCGGGAATTTGCTTCAGGTTGTGAGATCTGCGGCCCAGGGTTTGCACTTCTCGTCGTCCTGCCGCGAGGTCTTCGTTCCACCACCGTTTCGATGATGGTACAGGGTTTGATCTGGGAACTACCTTGTCGCGGACGTCTTCAAGAATCGTGATGAGGTCCTTTAGCTCTGTGTCGAATTCCTCTGTCGATGTAATGGGATCTTCAGAGAAGTTGCGTTGCTCCATGCGCTCTCGCAGTTCGCCTTGAAAGTCTGCTGCCTTGACCGCCCTCCAGTTCCACCGTAGAATGGGCTCGACTGCCGCAAATGATAGGTCGATTTCGGTGAAAATGGGAAAGTGGTCTGTACGTGTGGGGCACATCCAGGGCCTGACAACGGACTTCACGAGGCGCTCTGCGATCTCCGTAGACGCAAAGACATTGTCGGGGCGCGTTAGGTTGCCTGTCGCCAGTGCCTTGAGGGTTGGGATGCCGGCCGGGAGAAGTTGGTAGAGGTCGAACTCAGAGACAGCGTTAATGAGGGGCCGTGCTGCGTCAAGGTAGCTGTTGGTGAGGAGGTGAGAGTTCGTTGGGAGTTCCCACAGCGTGTGGTGACGATTGAAGTCCCTGGCCCACAGGATGTGGTGAGGCAGCCTTGTACGCTTCGGTCCTAGTCGCTCGTGTCTTGCTGTTCCTTCCGCTTGGATAGCGCGCGTGCGTTTTGAGACGGCGTGCGTGGTGCGGTCGTTGGCTTGATCCAAGTATACGTTGAAGATGTAGAGGGGGCCTCGTTCAGACTGTAGTCGAATCACGGTGACATCCTGTGAGTCCATCCGTACCGCTTCCCAAGCATTGGTGGATATCCGCGTGTTGACGAGAATGATAGATCTTGTCGCTTTGGGGTCGTCGTGGTGTCCAGTGGGGTAGATGACCCGCCATTGCGGAAGCGAACGTGTGAGCTTTAGGTGGTCGATGTACGGTTCCTGTAACAGTGCGACGTCGTACTTGTCTGGTTCGAGGAGGTGAAGGAAGTGGAGTTGGGCTGTGAGAGACTTGTTGAGGTTCTGTTGGTAGATCCGCAGCTGATGAATAGAACGTTCCGTTGTCCCATTCATCGTGCACTAGAGGTCTTGGCTGACGTGTGGAAGCAGGGTCGAGAAGGGAGGGTGGTGCTGGGGGAAGCAGAAGATGGTTGAGCGGCAGTGCTTGAGTTCGAAGTCTGTCTGGAAGACGTGACGTGACTTTCGAGCATGGATTGGCGAAGGGTGCCCGGCTTGTGCACCCTGGTAGACGTGATTGGGACCCTGCGTGGTGTGGGTGCAGTCTCGCGGTTGGCAGAGTCTACTGGTTCTTCGTCTGGAACGGTTGGCACTGGTGCGGGTGCAACTGAACGTCTGGACTTAGGGCTGTCTGGGGGGGACGAAGATGGGAATAGGAGTGGGGTGTCACTTCGCGGGAGAGGGTTTGGCGGGGCCAGTGGTGTGAAATTGAATGACGGCGCTCTTGTTCTGCCTTGTTGTGGCGGATCTATTCGAGACGATGGGTTCTGTCTCGAAAATGGGACTTGCTGCCACGGGCGTTCTCGTTCTACCTCTTCGGCCCAGCTTCCTGCGTTTCCAGCGGGATGATGTCCTTGCGACTGGGGAGGCCTATATCCTAATTGCTTGCCATGTTGGGGACGCTGCTGATAGGCTGGATGTGTGTCGTGGGATTGAAAATGGGTATCGGGGTCGTGAATCTGCTCCCAGGTGGAGGGATCGTTCATGATGGGATATAGCACGAATCTGTATTCCGGCTGTCTGTCGAGCATCCTGGCACGCGTTTTCAGCATTGCCGGGCACGACCTGCTCCATGTACCGTGACCGCTTTTTCTGCAGTTTGAACAAAAGAAATCAGCAGTGTCCACGACCTTACATTCTTGGGTGCGATGGGACTTCGCTCCACAGGTGCCGCACGTATTCTGCTTCGCACTACATTCAGCCGCAAAGTGACCTGGGTTGAGCTCTTGGCATTTGAAGCATCTTCTCGGGTCCGGGATCCACTTGTGCGTCTTGAGTCTTCTACCTGCAACGACCGTACCACGCCTGAGAAGAGAGTTTGCCGCCCTGTCGGAGGCTAAATTGATGCGTAAGTGTGCAACAGCCTGGTTTGTCTTCCTTTGTTCAACCGCCTTCATCCACGAAGCGCCTTGTATGTCGGAGGGGCTGATGTCATTGTCAACGGCTAGCTTGAGGATGAGGGATGGGTTCGAGGGGTCGAAGGAAACTGGTACGTGATAGGCGATGATTGGGTATGATCTTGAAACGAGCCGTATGTTCGCGTCTCCACCGTACTTCTCGAGGAACGCCGTCTCGACGTCCGGCTTCCTCATCCATTCCGCAAGTTCACGCGAGGCTAACTCGTATGCTAGGGTGCCGCTACGCAAGATACTGACAGCTACGAATGGTGATTCCTTTGTGTTGTCGTACGGCGCGTCTTCTTTGCACATGCCCATGAGGTTGAAAGCTACGGTAGCTTTCTGTAGGAGCACGGGTTCTGTATATGGTTTGCTGGTGGACGGATCCGTAGAATTGAAACCCTCGACCAGAATCTGTCGTGATCGCATGTCGTTCTGATATGCTGCTGCAGGAGGGGGAATGTGGGGAATGATTGGGGCATTGGAAGTGGCGATGGCTGCGATGGATGCATACAATTTCGCACCCGGGCCACTGGGCGCGTCCACCGCGCGTTCGTCCATACGGGCCGACAGCTTGGCGATTTCCTCATAGATCTTCTCGGTCGTTTCGTTCTGCTGTTCCTGTAAAGCTATTAGTATCTCCTTGTCTGATTCTTGCCTGGAGTCCATGTCCTGAAGGATAGCGGGTTGGACAATATCTAAAATGGTGTCTGCAATATATGTGGCTGAGTAAGTAAAATCTAAATGTTCAGAATACGTAGCTAAGGCGAGGAGCATGTCGTAAGAAATGGTGCCTCTCGGTTGAGTCTTGTATTGGACTGCCAAATAGCGGAGGGCGCCAACGAGAACGGTGATGTTGGGAGGCTCGTCTTCGATTGAAACGAGTGCAGCCTTCCTCATTATGTCTAATGCTTTCTCTATTGATAAGTGGTCAGTGTTCAAGGGTTCGTTATGCATGGATAATCTACTCGAAGTTCTTTTCGTATTCGATGTTTGCTCGCTGTTAGCGCCCGTTGAAGGGTTTGCGTTCCTTCCCCCTTTTGTCATCGCGCGATACGATGACGGGGTAGTCGTTGGTCTATGTCTGCAAGCCGGATTGCTCAGATTGGATTGGAAGATACTGTATTATAGACTGTGTTTCTACCGCACACGCTGTGACCGACCCTAATGGTCCAGAGCGTGGGAAAGTTTCCAGAGATGGAAGTAAGAAGCAAGAAGGGTCCCCTCGTCTATGTTTACCCCTGCTGATGTGAACTTTTGTTGCTATTGTTTAGATAACTTGTCTGGCAGTCCGTGCGTTGAGAACAAGATCCTGACCCGCTGTTCTGAATTCACCGTTTTGCAGGCCCCTAAAATTCACGGCGAGAAATGGAAGGGCATTGCAGTCGTGAACGTATCGAATGGACTCGATGGAAGGCCCACGTCTCTGTTACGCAGAGTCCTCTTCATGGACAGAGCCTTGCCCAAAAGTCTATCCCAACTGAGGTGGTCGAGTCGATTTCATGGCGATATCTCCATACGGAGCTGGGGCTTCATGGCAGTATATAAGCAATGGTTGCTCCTGGGTTTTCGCATCCTCTTCGCTCTCTACGAAATCTATCTACAACAGAAACAAACGATATGGCCATCATCAACCGTGCTTTTACAACTCGCTTCTGCGCATTTGCGTCGATGGCCCTCATGTTCGTGTTGCAGACCTGTATGTCGCCCGTTCATCTCTAAGTGTCTACTGCAAGCTCACGGTTGTCGATGGTTGTTTCAGCTGCGCAGAAGCCCAATGGAACATATTTGATTCAGAACGTGGAAAGTGGCTTGATATTGAACATTGCAGGGGCAAATGCCCAAATCGGAGGTATGTTTTCACGTCTACACATACTCTACTAGCTCGAGTTTGACGTGCCTTCATGTTTACAGCACAAGTAGGCTTTTGAAAGTATTGCGATTACTCGATTCACTAATATCTGACATATCAGATCATTGAATTTCCCATCACTCAGCCAATTCAGAATTACGGGAACCAGATTGTACGTGACAGCTGTTTTTTATCTAACAGAATGTGTTGTGATTGTGCTGCATCATAGTGGACCTGGGACGACTCGGCAAACACTTTGACAGGAGTCGCTCCTGCCCTTGGATTCGTATGCCACCACGGGGTGAGTGTATTCTCTAAGCTCCCGCTCAAATTGAGGAGCTGACCTATCATGGCACCATCTACAGTCCCTCGTTCAGCCGTGCGTGGCTTCTGCTGCCCCAGCTGATGTCAGCCTGATGCGCTTCAATGGGAACTATGTGTACGAATGATCTTATGATGACTCGTTCTCTTCTCGCCGCTAATCATTGTGCAGTATTCAAGCCCCGGATAACAGCGGAGCCGTCCTCACCGGTCAAGGCACTAGTGGCGTTCCAGTAAGCCAACAAATTCTAAATCTGCACAACCAGTTATCTTACGAACTGCGGAAATAGGTTACGATGAGCCCTGGGATCGTTGAGCAGTGGACCACACACCAGCAATGGACCTTTGTTAAGTTTGACGTCTGATGGTTATGATATGGATGATTGTTTTCGTGCACTTGATGTACTCCTGATTGAAGTAGAGCGTATTCCTGATTAAATAAAAACAGATACAGTGTTTTCAGTCTCCTGCAATGTGATAAGCCTCCTGTCTCATTGACCACCATATTTTGACGGCCGTGTACCGAAAAGCTGTGATCTCAGAGAAGACCTACAGATGGCCTTTTAGTATGGCAACGCGAAGCTTGAAGCTTTAAGACCGGTCGATCATAGACCCTATGCTTTGTTCGCTAGGTGCAGCAACACGTAATATTTCTAGCCCACGTGCATACAGCGCGATATCCGGAAGAATTTGCGCAATATACATCTCAAATAGTGTACTCTTCTTGGATCAAGTTGAGTGTGCTATTAATCAGTTCCTGAGATAGCTGTTCACGCTGCAGTATAGTGTAGAGAGCGGTGATCGAGGTCCTGGTGGCTTTGGATAGTTCAGCGTCTAGCATGTACTGTAGCAAATGTGTCAACCACGTACACTGCTGTCGATTCAGGCCGTCAACGAAATCGAGAAGAATCCTGCACGAAGTACGAGCTGCGCCATGTTCTATTCTCATGGTATTGACATTCACGCTAAATGCTAGAACACATGCCACCTGTGGGATGCTCGCGAGTCGCGAGCACCGTTAGCTACACATGATTGGCTAGCATCATGCACGTACATCTCATGCACTGTGCACGTACTCAGGCTCGACATGAAGAGTTCACTTATTACGATTGAGAAGACAGTCATAGGAACACGATCACGATACGCATTCAATATGTACACGCCAAGGGTGATTACTCGCTGTTTACATGCGCAAGTTTTGGCACATGGGCCCATGGCACGACCAATACTCACTATTTTTCACTTTATCCACATGATTTCACGCCCTCGATATATATCGCCTATTCTCTAGCGTATTACTATCGCTATCTTCCAGGACATTGCCACACTGCCGGCTCTACGGTACCATCCGATCTGTCTCATGACCACAGTCTGTCAACTCGCACCAAATTGTCACTACACTCAATGAAATCGCCTCTGACAGGCTGCTACATAGTAATCAATGCCTTGTGAGTCGAATCTACACCGTGCTTCGTAGGGTTCCCGGCTGATCAGGACTATCGTTGTACTGATGGATCTTATCATGTTGACAGGCTACTGGTGTTTCCAAAGGGCGTCAAGCTCGAGGCCTCTGGCCGAAAGCTGTAGACGGTCTCTGTAGTTCAATCATCGTCGCCGTGTTTACGTCTCGCTTTTACGCTCATTGTATCGTAGGTACCAGCTTCGTACGTCACTCGGTCTTTCCCTCACACTGTTTGAACTCATGTCTGTTCTTTGCAGCCGCCCTCACTCCAGAGAGTTATGCGGTGTGCCGTCGGCAGTTCTTCTTGAGTACTCGTATGATTCTGCGGATATCAATGGCCAATAGCCCCCTGGGTAAGTATACTGAAGGCGACAATGGCCACCGCACGCCACAGAAGCAACCGAAATTGGGGCTTGATCTCCGACCGGTGTTGTCTGGGCGGGCGTGCCAGCTCAAAGTGGCCTGCTACAGTGGCCTGTGACGCCTTCGGCCTATTGTGCCCTTGGCCTGTTGCGTGGCCACTGGCGACTACAAAACGCGACGGAGTTCGGCGTCTACATTTATCGCACCTACTACCACTTCTCTATCGCACAGATGCATCACTGCTTATCAATCCCAGAAATCGTCCTCGAGATCGTAGAAAATGTCCACCGTAGACACAAAGATGCTTACCCTAACTTACAAGATCTCAGAATCAGCGAGCAAACATTGGCTGCGATGGCGAGAACATGCACTGCTTTCCAAGCAGCTGCTCTCGATGCACTATGGAAAGAACAATATGGCCTTTCAAACCTCATGAAATGCCTACCCCCGAACAAGTTGGAGATGAAGAAGTCTGAACTGGTATATAATATCACTATCTTTCTCGAAGAGATTCTAACAGCCATCTTATGTGATATCAGGTTGCCAGCGGTGGTCTTGATGCAGCCAACTGGACACGCGTCGACATCTATGCCCGTCGCATCCGATACTTGATCGTTACAGATGATCACAAAGTTGTCAACTTCTCCAAGTTCTTACACCTCCTGAGTCTCCGCAATGTACCCGAGAGACTATTTCCCAGACTGGAGACCCTGAACTGGCCCTGTATCACAAGGAAAGAACATTTCTATATCCGAGTGTTCTTTGGAGAGAGGCTACGAAGGCTCTACATAGATTCCGAAAATACTCGCACAAACCTGCGCCTCTTGAGAACTACCCTCGCCGATCTTCCATCTCTTTCCCCGTTCCTTAAAGATCTCCATATGGATTGCCAAAGTGTTGGTATCTTGCTGACTCTTCAAAAGCTCCCCCAGCTACTCCGTTTATCCATATACGATTCGGTCGAACCAGCATCGAGCAGTCTTCTGGACGGGATTCGCTCTCTACCACAACTTCAAGAGCTTAGAGCATCATTTCAGTGTAAAGATCTTCCTGGGAGATGCAGCTATCAGCCAGGTCAAGTGGTCTTTCCGAGCTTGAAGAAACTGTCCCTCTTTGGTTATACCACGGGTCATCCGCCCTACCTAATAAGCCTTCTCTCGCCGAAATTTCCCCCGACCCATCTAGAGGAGTTGAAGATCAATTTTCCAAGTATAGCAGGAAGTCTGCTCAATCTTTGCAAGGACATTTCGGACAGCATCTCACACGCCACTTTGACGCGATTGACCGTGCACGCTCGCACGGAGGAGGATACGATAAATCTTGCAACCCTTCGCCCTCTCCTTGACTTCAAAAACCTGGAGTATGTGGAGCTCAATTTCGAAATACTGTCCGCGTCCCAGGCATTCCTAAGGCTGGACGACGGGTCCTACCAAGTCCTCGCTTCCTCTTGGCCTCAGTTGCGCTCCTTTGGTCTTCGCGCCAACTATGACACCTCAGGTCCAGCTGCAACAATTGAATCGTTAACGATGTTTGTTCGCTACTGCCCGCAACTTCGAAATGTACGATTCAACTTTGATGCAACCTCGCTGAAGCCATCACTGCCTGAAACCCGACCAGGACGCAGGTTCTCAAACACGTTCATTCGAGACCTCAATGTGTACCCTTCACGCCAGAAGATGAACCCCGTGCTCGTCGCAACTTACCTCGCCGATCTATTTCCGAACCTTACCACGATTCAGCAGGAATATGTATACTTCATTCGACACCTCGACTCGGACGTGGTCGCTAGACCAAACCATTGGGAGGAGGTGGAAGCTGCACTCCCTGCTGCGCATGAACAGAAACGTGCACTACTGTGTAACGCTAACTGAGTGTTGCCTCCGTCGTGCAAAGCCAGAGTACGAACACTTGGTGCAGTATATATAACGTAATACCAAGTCTCGTCTTGCCTCAGCAACAAGAATTGAGATCTCCTTCACACCTTATGTACGATTTGAGACTGCGGTTCTGAGCGTGTTTCGAAACATATTGTTTTATCCAATAAAAAACCTTGATAAAACCCGAGCTGCAAACAAAGATTTTGTCAGTGCACAATAAAGAGACATCGCATAGTTGCGTCACCTACTCACCATAAGTACTATTCGACGATAAGGGGCCCGTGGTCGAGCATGCAGCGGCCGTCCCTGCCAGCCATCGCCGCGTGGCGAGAAACATTCGAGCTCCGCCGTCACTGCTAACTTCGTTCAACTCCGAAGCTTCAGGCTCGCCTGTTCCACTTCACTAGCTACGACACCACGACTGTCGATAATCCGCCAAGTGCCGACGTTGCGAGGGGGATCTGTAGTCGGGACTGGAGGAAAGCGTAAGCAGATCTTTTGGGAGCATGACATAGGCGAACCACGCGCGTTCCTGAGCCGGAAATTGTGAGCATGGTCAGTACTGTCACCTTACACGCTCATCGATACTACTTAGAGAAGGCAGGGAAAGGGCGTAGACGATCGCGGCGAACCACGGCAGATGTAGACGTGGTCAGTACACACGTGTTTGCTGAACTCGTTATATAAACCTTATCCTTTACGCAGGTCACGCAATGTTTTTTTCGGAGTCTACGCACGCATCGTCAGATCTTTTGTGTGTAAATCCCGGAGCGTGACTCGCTCTGTACACGACGTACGCTTTCCTCAACCAATACGCAATGACGTACTACGTTGACGCACAATGGATCACATGCGGGCTTGTATATTTGGACGCACGCGGTGGTACCTGTACAACACTTTACTCCTCAAACCTGGTCCCATTCCTTGTTGACGGTTGCTTGAATGGTATCTTCTCTCCATCTTCTCTCGCCCCCGGCTTCTCCCTAATATCCACATTGTCTCTATCGTCATAGCGATCAGCCAGACAGTGAAGCATTCATACAGTGAGAGCTCACCCTGGCCTAAGGATCGATCCTATCCATACCCAGACGCGTCTGCGTCCACTTTTGGAGCGATACGCCGCCCGCCGCAACAGCAGCCGCAGCAGAACACGCCGACCAGGCAGTCGCTAATATCCATGAGGCAGCTGTAGATCGCTGGAGTGAGGCAGATTTGGTTAGTTTCGCGGTGGTCAGGAATCAGTCGATATTGGGGTTCTGAACATGACGGGGGCAAACTGGAGGGAAAGAGGACAAGGAAACGGAGAAGAAGTACCCACCGCTGACGACCCACTCCACGCCCGCGACGACACACATCACCGCCGCTGCTATTCCTGCGAGTTTCAAACGCACATCGGTCAGTCAAACTGCACACTTGCAGCTAACCTGACGAAGGTGCACACCGGTTAAGCAAGACGTGACTATCCTAGTACGGATGCACATGGATCAATAGGTCTGGTCCACTATAACAGATGGCATACGCACCCCATGGCTAGCCGATCCTAGATAAACTGCAAGCTGCCGTCGGGTGTCGGTGGTTCAGACTCTTGAGATATTAATTAAGAACCCCAGCTCGCCACCATCCGCCGCCTGAAGAAGCTTGACCGTCAAATCTTCGCCTGATGGACGTTGAGCGTTGAGCAGAGGTCGTCGACGCGACTCGGTGGAAGTTGAACCAGCACCCCGTCTGTCCAGCCGATTATATAATCCCCGGACTAGGGGTTCGAGGACGATCGATCGGCGGTCATCTGAATCAGCAGTGACGTCGACCTCGCACAGATGGTCACCGTCTGTCTCAAGGGCAGAGATGATGTGTCGACCGTGGTCACTGCTTCCTATTCGCGTTGATATCGACAATTTCGGCTTCAAAAATTATCGCGTTCAGCAAATGGGTTTACCAGGAGTTGACTTTGGGAGAGGAGCGGGTGGGGAGAGCAAGGGGTGAAGTGGCCTTAACCCTATATGCTGGTCCAGTAGAGACCGTAGCCGATGCGCAGGTAAGCACGTTCCGACTGTGAATCTGCGCGCTTTCAGCCCGACTTCTCATTGTACCGTCCGGAACAAGGTGTCGTGCGTCACGTAAACTAATCCACAAATACTGCACGACATGTCATCACTATACGACACCGCGAGGGCAGTTGAGTATGAAGCTGGGCCGGTAACGGGGCTGGAAGGGAAGCCACGACCAGTGTGTACTGCTCTATTTAACATGTAATAAACTCCTGACGGCCATTTTACTCGATAGAACAGACGTATTGATCGCGACGAGTGGATGCGCGTCGATTCTTACGCACGACGTATTCGAAAATTGACTGTGGCCACAGCCCTCGTGGACATGGCCGTCCTACGCGCCTTCAGTGACCACAGAGGACGCGAAACGCTTTTCCCTCAATTAGTCGACCTATCCTGGTCTTATCATGTCGACAAAGATTTCCGTCCTCCCCCTCGCAACCTCTGCCCGCCGTGGGTACCATTCGCGTCGTGTTGGAATGTCTACGAAAGCGAACAGCCTCTGGATCCATACCCCGCATGTCTTCCGTTTCTTTCACCGGGCCTCAACCGACTCGAACTGAAAATGACCCAAACCGTGGATATCGAAGCAATTCTGAGAGATATCCATCAGCCAGTTGAACCCTCCACCCGCACCACGAAGCGAATCGCAGATGGAGGTCTTTGCACAATTGCCTCGTTGCCATGTCTAAATTTCTTACGCCTGCGTGTTCCGTTTCGGAAGGCATCCGCGTACGGTCTTACGGACCCTCATTCGAGCCGATCGGTCGAGTTAACACACTTGAAGACCTTAAAAATGGATGCCGATGGCTTCGGAGACTCTTACTCTCGCTTCCTGAAAAGGTTTCCTCCATCGCACCTGGAGGAACTCTATGTCACGCGAGGGGCCGTATATCATCTCCACTCTTTCTTCCAGACTGTTTCAAGCATTGTCTCTCACAAGACTCTACGTCGCATTCAGATCATCAACCGACCCCTCCTAACTGTTGGCATTATCGATCTCAACACTCTCCGACCCCTTTTTTCCTTCCAAAAACTGGAGACACTAGATATCTGCTCTGACTTGCACAGAGTCTGCCTTGACGACAATTCATTTGAAGTTCTCGCTGCGGCTTGGCCACTATTATCCTCCATCCGCATTATCAAAAGACTTGGCCCGACTTCAGAGATGCCGATTGCGACAATCAAGACGCTCGCGATCCTAGTGCACCACTGCCCGAGACTACGTGATATAGAACTAGACTTTGACGCATCATTGATCCCTCAAGACCGACGTGACTATGTTATGGCGGAGCTCTGGAAGGAGGTTGACTATGCATTCCGGTGTAAAGAGTCTGCTGGTGCTGTGTCACATTGATTGAGTGGCACATGTATTGCGATGCGAGAATGTACACCTTGAGTCCCGACAATCTTTGCCTATTTCTGAGCTGCCTACAACGCGCAGGAAGTCTTCAGCAAAGCTGTGATACATCGCTCGTTGTTTTGTAGACACCGGAAAACGGGTCCGAAGGCCGGAACGTTGAAGTGCGGTCTATTAGTGAGCATATGAATACACGGAAGTTAGACCCATCTACGGAAGCTGACTACATAATCTATGAGTGACAACGAACGGACCAGTCCCAAGTAATCTCTTAGTCTCTCATGACAGACTGCAGAACCGGAACCCGAAGAGCATTCTTGACTTCTGCTCCAGCTTTATCGAAGTAACGGTGCGTTTCAAAGCTCCACAAAGCGTTTCCTATGATCCAATCTTGTAACCCTTCAATGTATTTCGCCACCATATCGTCCACCTCTGGTCCCCACGATGGCAACTTGGCGCGATTGGTCTCAAATCGATCAATGGTACTCTTCACGAGTGCGGCCGCCAATTCAATGGCGGTCTGGCAATCGACTTGGAAGGAGTTCTTGAGGACAGCAACAAGGTTGTACGTCTGGAAGCGAAAGAATTAAGACATATATACTCGCTTGAATAGGACGGAGACGGACGTGTCCTTTGGATTGTTCGACATTGAACGACAAGACATCCTGCAGATTTTGATTTAGGTCGAAAGCATTATCAACATAATCACAAATTGCCGCCTACATTCTGCCAAGAAACAGAATCGTTTGCCGCATTCTCCAGTTCTTGAATTATGGGATGGTCCACCACTTCAAGAGGCAAGTTTATGTTGCACCCGTACTCCAGAAGAGCCATTGCAGGTTTACAGGCGCTGTTTATTTTTGAAATGACATGAGGCCATCGTACACCTTCATGACAATGTGATATATACCTCGTGTCGCGCCTAGAGACGATATATTCTTCGAGCTTTGGTGTGATACCAAGGGCTCGGTCATCGGCCTCTCGGTAAACTGCCTGGAAATACAGGTCCATGTATTGCTACGATCGCAACGTCAGCGAGTTGAAGTAAGGTCAGATGGTGCCCCACTCACGATGAATCGTTCGCGACAGGTGGATCCGATAGTGGTAAGCATTCTTTCCCAGATGCTAGTCCGTATACGTTAGTATGCCGGGGCACCGCTTAGATTCCAGCCGAAAACTTGTGTAACTTACCTTTTTGTGACCTTTCCGATGGTCGTATCTGACGACGGTGCTGTCGGGTGATACAGGATGTTCATAACGACGTCGGCAGCAGCCTGTGTACTACTCGCAGCCAACTCGTCACTCCAATCGTCCAGATAAAACAGGAGGTTGAGGTAGTCGGTGATGACCCTCAGCTGCTCACGGCCGCAATCGATGTAACATCTACCGGTGAGAAAACCTGCGTTGAGCCCACGGAACTTGTGCTCTTGGGTGGGAGTGAATTTGGCGAGGCTGATAAGCCAGTCATTCGCGTCCGCAGTGACAGCATCTGTATCGGGGTGTCTACGTGCAGGATAGGGAATGAGTGCAGGGATGTCGGGAAGGGTAATGAAGTCTACGCTGTGCTGGAGAGGAGAATTAGTCTCTGAGTGAGCCATGTCGAAAGGCTTGATGTTGGATAGGTGCCCCTAGCTAGATGCCCTTTTATATCGCCGTTGCAATACTATTCCATTTCTCTTGAGATGTAGCGGTTTTACCAACCTGGCGCCACAAAAATGAACTATAGGACCCGAGACCACGAATGTGGAATAAGAACCAAACCGAGACTGTGTGCCCTGAGAGCTGTCAGTTAGCCTCGTATGGTGACGAATTATGAGAAAGAGATAAAAGTGTGTGGCGACTGCAAACCCTGAGAGTGTTCCGAGTCGGATATGAGAAGCTTTGATGTCCTGGATCGAGAATGTACACAAAGAGTGTTTTTGCTAATCGTCCCGGACATAGTATCGTGTTATGTCTTGGGGCTCTATTAAGTACATGTAACGGTATGATGCTGATAAACTTGCAGGCTTACTGATAACGGAGTGACCCAGACCAAAGATGCAGAAACGCGCTGCCTTCTTGCGACCTGGATACACTGTGAAATCCAACTTTCAGGTCGAGTGAAGTGGCACATCGGTACAGCCAGCGACGCGCGGCCGCTATCGGTAGACAATGCAGGCGCTGCAGCGGCTGAGACACCGAGTCGGCTTTGACTCGCGCCAAGTTCGCCGGGCGCCCCGCCTCAGGGAATGGTGAGTGGCGTCTTGAGCTAAATCTTCAACAGCGTCAGCGTCCAATGCGGGTCCCGGCGACTCGTGCACATTGATCTTCGCCTGCACAGCATGGCTCTGGTGTCAAATCAATTTAGTCATTAGGACTTTTTCCGAGATAAGAAGTGCAGTGGTGTAGCCCACCGACAGGTTCTGTCGCGTTGTGTATTTTCGTGAGTGTGGGCATTTGCGCTTCAACTTCGCAATTCTCGTACGTTGCATAGGGGCAAGGCTTTCCATGCCGAGCTGCAAGCAGAGGTCATAGCGGGAAAATAAGTAGAGCCGTTACGTCTGATGACAAAATTTCAGCACACTAATAGACATGCAATGGAAGACGGGAGCATAGAAGCCAATGTCAGCATGAACGCAAATCATACGATGAAAAAGGCGAGGCGAGCTCCAGCATGGGTATACCGCCACCGAGGAGAACGATAATGTCGTGTACAGCCTCAGTGGCCGCCTTCAGCGGTTGGAAAAGCAGCCGGGAAATATGAGAAGGACAGAGAAAGATAACTCGCCGTTCTTATCGTATGGTTTGTAGTCGTGTGCATGAAGTTGTCAAGCTCCTTCGTCGTCTCGCCCGATAGCTTGGACTCGTTGGCGTATGAAGGAAGCCTGACAAAACCATAGTTCACGGTCAATGGGAAGGATCTTACGTACTTCACAGATCACCGAAGTTGCTGTCTGCATGCCTCCGGTGCGAGAGACTTGTGAGCAGCTGAGATGCCTCAACCGTCCGCTGAGCTTAAGACAAATGAAACGTGAGTGACGGGGAGAAGTATAAGGATGAAAGGGCACACATACTACCTGAAGCTGATATCCACTCAGTTCCAGGCCTGCGACTCGGGTGTGAGTTCGTAGCGTGTGCGCTTGACTAGACGAAGACAAGACAAGACTGATTTGATTTGTTGTAAGCGACTGTATGTGGATTTGAAGACAGGGCGGCCTCAGATAATGTGAAACGTCGACTGGGTGCTTGGGAATCCCAGATCGACCCACATTCCCAAGCTGCCACACCAATTGTGATTTTTCACTGCCTCCGTTTCTTGTCTGAGCTAAGCATGTGACATTGGGCAAATAAATTGCACTTTCATGATGCAACAAGTCAGCATTCGATAAAAGATAATAACAGACGACGACATACCAGAGTGTGCGTGGGAGGGTCAACTAGCGGCCTTGATCGTACAGCGTTAGATTCACAAAATCGACGGTACGACTACGCAGGATACTTGCAATCATTTAACCACTCGAATGGATCACACAGAGCGTCGCACGGCGTGAAAAGCGTCGTGGCTCTCAGTGCGAACACATATGGCGCGTGCTGCTAGAATGGTCCCCGCGTAACCATCAACAACTACGGATGGCTGTGTTTGGATGCAGCGCGTTGAAAGATGCACAGCACAACGAATAGAGGTGCAGAGGCTCTCTGAACATTGTGCGTGCGCACCTTTGACCGTCAGTACCAATCCGTCCGAGCGAGAAACGGATATGTCGATGATTTCCAAAGGAAATGGGCATACACATAATGGAGAGAGGAGCCAATCATCATAGTATCGTGTTTGTTCCTCCGCATGTTGGACCAGAAGAATAAGGTCTCAGTCGGAAGAGGACGATGTCACTAGAACAGTGCCTGAAAGGCAAAGTCGCGAAAGTTTGAAGGTTAAACGCTTGTCCACGTGGCTAGCGCCTATAGCCGACGAGTTCCCTATATGGGACCTTGAAGCGGATCAACCGCACAAGGAAGGGGGCATTGGCGTGCAGCAGACCGCCAGTACTACCCTGCGCTGGTTATACTTGACGGTAATATCTCTGGATGTTATCGTTCCCGCTAGTACTGTGCCCCACTGGAAGGTCCGATGCTAAGCTTTGCGGTCCGCCGACTCCTTACTCAATTAGGACGGAAAAGCGGATCAAATCCCAAATAGGAAGGGCGGGATTGGCGGGAGTCGCGTTCCCGCTGCCGCAAAGCGCACCGACGCTATCCGTCGCACACACAACTGCAAAGCCGAAAAGTGGATAAATAGCGGGGTACCTCGTCGAATAATGCATCAAACAACTTAACCTCGAACTACTACCACACAACCACTTTACCACACCACTACTTGCTTATTGCTACATCATGTTCAACCTGAACTTAAACACCTTCATGATTGCGCTGGTCGCATCTGCTACCTTCGCTGCCGCTGTGCCCATGGCCATCCCTGGTATGTTATACGTATGACTGCAGCTCATCGACAGTGTACTGACCTTGTGCCCCCAGACGCTGCTGTCTTCCCCGACCAGCCTGGTCTCAACGTCAGGGTGGGTAACACCCTACCCGACATCGGGTCCACCATCGGTGCAGGACACCCTCTCCCCGGTGCGGGCACCGGTGGCAATGGCAATTCGAATAACGGCACCGACCGTGTCGCGAACCCTGACGCGCAACGCGGCCGTCAGAGCACTTATAAGCCGGGCCAAGGCAATAATACCACCAATAACGATTTCGACGATTGGCCTGAGGATGATGATGACGACGACGACGACCATCATGAGCCCAGTGGCGGGGGTCACGATGCAGATGAGGACTATGGCGAGCCTGCCTACAATAGTTCGCCGGATAGCGAGGACAACTAAATCCAGAGTCGTCGCATCTATAACCCACAATATCCATCGTCAATCGTTTGATACGAGAATCTAAAATTTGAGAGCTTGCTCGATATCTGTTTTATTGTGTGATTTTCCCTGGCTCGCATTTTCTGCCTTGCGCGATACAAGAGGTGAGAGGATTTGTTGGTCGTGATCGTATCGCGCACGATTCCGGGCCCTGCGTCGGATGCATGCGATCTCGAGCTCCCGACACGCGCAATTGAGTTGCGGGTGGCGGGAAGAGAGCGTCGGCTCGTGTTCTGCCGTAGAGGTCCGCATTTCAGATTGGACTGAGTTCATTGTTCGAGTGGTTTGTATATCTCCACTATGCAACGCCCTCATATATTCTTTTAATGAGCGAGGAACATTTGCAGTAACATAATTAGTTCTGAGCGTTTGATAAGAGCAATCATGTTACTGCAAGATGTTCTCAGTGGTCGCAGTAGATTTTGCTTTCTTTCTGTTGCGACTTGTGTCTGAACCATATATAGTATTGCGATAATTTTAGTTACAACTGGGCAACAAAAGACCGACCGTGGCTTCACTTACCAGTAAACGATGCTTGGGACTGATTACGGGGAACTAATCCGTATGATATCCATTCCGCCGTAGGTGGTCGCGTATGTATGCTCGCGCTTAATCACCGTCGGAGGCTGTACCAAACGTGAAGGATGCCGCGCTGTCTTGCTCGAGAAAGAAGGTGCGGGGCAGATCCGCCTCCTGAGCCTGGTGGTCGAGTATGTACAGACGAGGCTATGACGGATGTGCGCGCGCACGTCTGCATGAGCAATGAAGTGTAAGACGCGAACGACGAAGTTCGACGCGACACCGGTCGTCCACGTGACATGCCGGTTCGGCTCGCGCCCTCATGAAAGCGTCGGGCGTCGTGCAGCACGATGGTCTAAGTTTGCGCTCACAAGTTAATCTAAACCTTGTTTCTGATATTAAACAGATGTGCTCGCACCTCGAATAGATCATCTCCCTTTCTCTCTAAACCTACACACTCTACATCATAACAAGCCGAACTCTCTATCCTTCAGGACCACTGCAGTAGAAAGAGCACGCAGGATGGCATATCAAGCCGAGAACAAGATGTCTGGTCGTCATAGCTTGACATTAGCACGCTCGACTTTGCCCGCCTCGTCTTCCGATCTCCACAGATGAACGTGCAAGTAACACACTTACAACCTCAACTCGTAACATCTTGCGCATATTCTCGACGCATACAAGCGCATATAACCTCCGCTTCGTAACGTTGTCAGGAGACATTCCTTGGGTCGGTTCAATGCACAGGAAGAAACCGTGTGATGTTTCCCCACGTCTCCGCGTCGTCGTGCGACCAGCCAGTTATATGAAAGGCGTTTATCAAGCATAGGAAATACAGAAGTCTAGCTCGCCGGCGCTGACTGCTCGAAGCCGCCTCTGTCGTTCAGCCGACGTCCGTCTCGAGCAGCCCAGAGGACGTGTGGACGGTCGTGGAGGGAGATCAGGAGAGTTGGCGTGGGTGATGGTGAGTCAGAGGCGCTGACCACGCGCACGCTGATTGAGAGATCACTGCGGCGACTAAATCGTACCACCATCAAATAAATTCGAGTATGTCGGTGGTCTGCTCTTCCCACAACTCAAAAGAGCGCGGCGTTTGGCTTCAAACGTCCTACCGCCCTCTCCTTCTCACCTCCACCAGCAAGAGCTAAGCTTTGGGCGTACCGCTCTAGCTGCTGCAAAAATGTCGAACACCACCTCCGTGCCGTACTCGCATGCTAGCATGCTCTACGCCAACGTCGACTTCTCGCAGTTGAACTGGATCGAGACCCAGTGGGCTGCGTGGTATATGTGGATAGGCAATCCCGTTATTGCCACTGGTCTCATGAGCTTCCTGCTCCACGAGGTGCGACTATCATACGTTTGCTCGCCGTCTTCGCTCGTGCATGACACCCCTTGATCCGTATAGGTCGTCTACTTTGGCCGTGCCATTCCTTGGATCATCATCGATGCAATCCCATATTTCCGCCAATGGAAGCTTCAGCCTAACAGAATTCCAACTGCCGCAGATCAGTGGAAGTGCACGAAGCAGGTCTTGTTCAGCCATTTCACAGTTGAGCTCCCGGTGGTACGCTCCTATCATTATTCGCTTGTCCAACTATTACTGAGCTGTTACTCACCACGCAGATCTGGCTCTTCCACCCCATGGCTGAGATGTTCGGCATGGCGACATGGCAGGTGCCGTTCCCAACCTGGCAGCACATCGTCCCCCAGATCCTCTTCTTCTTCGTTTTCGAGGACATATTCCACTTCTTCGGTGTGTTTGTTCGCTTTTGAATCGCTACGCGACCGTCACACAGACTATTTTGCAGCGCACCAGGCTCTTCACTGGGGACCCCTCTACAAGCACATCCACAAGATCCACCACCAGTACCCGGCACCTTTCGGTCTCGCCGCTGAGTACGCCCACCCCGCAGAGGTCTTCATCCTCGGCGCCGGCACGATTATCGGCCCCATCTTGTACGCCATGTTCCGCCGCGACTTGCACGTCTTCACCGTCTACGTCTGGATCACCCTCCGTCTCTTCCAAGCCATCGATGCGCACAGCGGATACGGTACGTTTTCTTATCCCCACCCCCAATCATGCAACATGTCACTAACCCCAACTTGTGTGCCCACCAGACTTCCCCTGGTCGCTCCAGCGCTGGCTGCCGTTCTGGGCGGGCGCCGAGCACCACGATTTCCACCACATGGCCTTCGTGAACAACTTCGCGACGTCCTTCCGGTGGTGCGACCGCATCGCAGGCACCGACTCCAAGTACCTCGCCTACCGCGCGCGCCTGAAAGCCGCGAAGGCGGCTGGAATCACGGGCGAGGAGTGGCAGCGCCTCGAGCTTAAACTCAACGAGCAGGCCGAGCGCGAGGGCGTCGAGGCTGCGAACGTCGCCGAGGCCCTTACGTGGGGCAAGAAGAAGACCGCATAAACGTTCTCAACGTTCCTAGTCTTCTGAGCTCTGCGCTTGCGCCGGCCCCTGGGACAGTGCTTGTAAATTCAACGCCTATGGTTCCCGTGTTTGTATTCGGATGGTAAGAAAGTATGATTACATTGCCGTATTGTGATTTAATCTGTAGAGTTGTTATATAATATCCTATTATATGCAGCTTGCTAAGCCTGTAAAGCGTTTTCTCGTACTGAGTATTCAGTGCTGTGTGTTCAGTACTAGTGTTCGCGTCTTGGTGGGCAGTACTCTACCCGGTGGCGCCGACGCGGATGGGGGCGCGAGCCGAACCGGCATGTCACGTGAATGGCGGGGAGAGAGCGTGTCGAGTTATCCTCCCGCCTCCCGCCGCTCGTAAGTCGTTCGGACGCGACACCAACCCAGCACTGCGCACATTGACACTCAGGCTTGATACGAAGTAATCATCTTTTTTCGATATTCTCCATGCACGGCACTCCTGGCTTTCAACATGACACGTTGTGCGCGTTGAGCTAAATCCAACAATGTCGCTTTAAGGAGTCCGTGTCGGCCAAAGTTATGATGCGCCATTGAATTGCGACCGTTATAAGTACACGAATTTTGTGTCTTTGGAAAATGTGCGTCTTTACCACAATGGTCACGCTCGTTATCCACAAGAAGTGCAAGCCCTTCTGCTATGCAACACATTGGTACGTCCTCTGTTCTTCAATGGTGATAAATCATGTCTCCTACGGCGTTTTAGAATCCCTTTTGGACAGACGCGACTGTGGGACGTGCTGGGACGCAGTCTCAAGTCTGCACTTCCTCCTTGTGCAGTCTACGTCCTTAGGAAGGACCTTACAATCATCGATTGCACTAGCCAGTCATACGCTTTAGCGGTATGTTCCACCCCCTTTGCACTTGATGGGATGCTTCACGGTGTTCATTCGACTGCGCTCTTACCGTTTAGCTAAGGGTGGGTAATATCGACTTATCCACATCCTCGAATTTGCGGAAGTGGACCCGGTGGAGATATCAACACGGTATGCGTGCTCTTGCGTTCAGATTTTCTTACCTGCTAACATCTCCATTTTATTTTAGGTACGATAGACAGCTCATCACAACCGACGCCGGGATGCGACGGCGAAGCAGCTCGCTAGCTTCGTGCCCGTGGTCCGATATCCTCGGAAACCGTAGGCCCCCGGTGGCTGAAGCAGGACGACAGCTTGAGTGAACGATGGCAGGTCGGAGAACATGAGCATTCGCTGGAGCATATGGTCAATACACCTGCATTCGTGTCATTCGCCCTCACGCTTCTCAGTTCAACCTCTCTGTCGTGTTAACATGCATCCCATGCTCCAGTAGCTGTGCCAGTGCAACCATGACGCTTTTCTTCGTACGTCTGGTACACTGTTGACGTTGACAGTGCATCTTTCTTCCATTACGGCATTGCCCCGCCCGGCGGGATCAATGAGGTGGGAACTATCATCGGAATCGGGTCAACACCACGTCCGTGTCTTGTATAGCCCTTCCAATAAAGGTGGTACAGCCAACTTATGTAAGTATGTATCCACCATTCAGATTGTATCAAGCTACAGCCTCTTTCACGCACAATAAAATTTTGGAATGGAGGGCGCCACATTTCTGACACCTTGATAGTGTGCGCTTCTGCCGATAGCTTCGACTTCCGCCACAACGTCAACTGACAACCCGCAGCTTGAACGAATGCGTCCTGGTTACATACATGTTGGATATTTCTTAGCTTATAATATCGCTCAGCTATGTTTCTACTTGTTGTGCATGTTGTCAAACTTAAGTGTATATTTGCGGGCTCGGTCAATAAAGAGTACACACACAGTATAGCACTTCCATGCAGTCCGTTTCCCATATTTGATACTTCGTCACTCCGCTCGGGTTCATTTGATTTTGGGCTATCCTTGATTTACGGCGGGTCTCGAATTTTAGCAGCGTCCGTGCCCTGGCAGTGATTTGCTCTAGCATAAGCCGTTCCGAAGGCCTCTTCCTGCTTCTGCATCTTCTCATGCATCGGATTGGACGCCAAACAGAACTTCGGGGCGTGATAAGTCGGAAATATACGAAGATATCTGGTTCAAAATTGTGTGTAGAGGCGGAACACGCCGCAGTGTTCCCACATTCTCCCTTGGATCCAAAGTTGACATATCACGGACATGTTCTCGTCTGACGTCCTCACGCCCCGGCGATATAAGAAGGTCATTCTGTAGCATCTCTAGTTCAGCGCGCAAAGGACAAAATGGCTCCTACCCTCTCTGAACCCTTTCTTAGTGGCCTAGATGACACCACGTTGTCCGATATCCTTGCCATAATCCCGTATCCTGCACGCCGACACCCTGACACAGATAGTGTCTCTGCAGCCGCCAATGACTGGCTTCTCAGCCTGGCCAATTACACTCCCGCCCAAGAACACGAGTTTCGTGGACTGAAGGCAGGCTTCCTCACCGGTCGATGCTACGTCGATTGCGGCCGTGAGCAGCTAAGAGCCATCACCGACTATATCGATCTTCTGTTCTACCTAGACGATTGGAGCGACGAGTCGGCTGCGAGCAGTACGCAGAATGCCGCCGATATCGTTATGAACATCCTGTACCATCCGACAACATACTCGTCAGATACGACCATCGGCAAAATCACGAAAAGGTAGTTTTTGCTGCTTTCGAGTTTGTCCTCGTGTCTGACCATGAGCGAACTAGCATTTGGGAAAGAATGCTCACAAGTATCGGATCCGCCTGCCAAGAACGATTCATCGTAAGCAACCCAATGACCAAGCTTACATTCTGTTAACTCGTAGATATTTTACTCACAGCAATATATGGACATGTACCTCCAAGCGGTCTACAGAGAGGCCGACGACCGAGCTCTCGGCGTCACACCAAAGCTCGAAGAATACATTCTCTCTAGGCGCGACACGAGGTAAATTCCACATCGCCTGATCTGTGGATATTTCATGACATATAAACACGAACAGCGGTGTTAAAGCCTCATTTGCTCTTCTAGAGTACGGGTGCAACATAGACTTACCTTTTGAAGTGGTCAACCATCCAGTGATTGTAGAGCTGGAGAACGCGACAAACGATGCTGTCTCCTGGCTAAATGTAGGCGGCTATTCTTGACTACGTGGACGCCGTTTTGACATGGGACAAACTCTGCAGGATATATTTTCATTCCATATAGAGCATTCCAAAGGACACGTACGTCTCTTTCCATTTCATCGTCGATTTCACTTGATCCATCACCTTCTAGACATACAACCTCGTTGTGGTCCTTATGAACTCGTTCAGTGTGGAAAGCCAGACGGCCATCCAGTTAGCGATTGCGCTCGTGAAGAGTACCATTGAACGATTCGAAACTAACCGCGTCAGGGTGCCATCGTGGGGGCCGGAAGTGGACATCATGGTAGAGAAATATGTCCAGGGATTACAAGATTGGATCATAGGAAATACTCTGTGGAGCTTTGAAACGCACCGTTATTTCGGTGAAGCTGGGGCAGAGGTTTTGAAGGCTCTTCGGACAGAAGAAGTTCTCCAATCTACCAGTGTCGTGAGGGAATGAGAGGCCTCTTGGACTCGAATTCATTCGTTTTCCTGTATCATAAATCAAGCTCGTGGTTAGCTTATGTTCAAGACTCCGTACTATATAATACACCTACTATTCACCACACAGATTTCTCTTTGCCGTGGCGGGAACAAGTGCCAATCTCGAGAGACCTTTCTCTTCCTCTGATGAGAGTCAAGGGCAATATTTAAGGCTCGAAAATCAGCTTCTGCACCAAGAATGCACAAAGTCCTCGTGCTAGTACAAACTCTAGAATGAATCCAGTGTAGAGGCCGCTGGACTCGGGAAGGCAGCAAGAACGAGCCGAGACGGCATATCACGTGAACGGGCGCTGTCGCGTCGACGCAGGTCGACGCTGGCTGGGGGCCGCCACATCTTTCACCGCAACGTTTGTGTGCAGTACTTATGCATACGCGATACCTACCACCACTGTCATGACTTCGCTTAATCTACAATTATTCGACCCTAAGGCTCGGAATGTGAAGCCGCCTTATACCTTTGTTCTCGAGCAGAACGACGCGACGCCCTCCACGGAACAGTTGACGTTCAAANGCCTTATACCTTTGTTCTCGAGCAGAACGACGCGACGCCCTCCACGGAACAGTTGACGTTCAAAAGGACTGCGCTTCTGCGCACCGGCCACTCTCGAGTATACCGTGGAATACTTTCAGGATACGGTTCAGAGGACATTCGAGCCGTGTGCAAGGTCGTTGTCGGTACCAACAAGACCGTTGATATGAAGCATGAAGCGGAAATATACGAGACGAAACTCCGTGATCTACAAGGTCACTGTATTCCCCGCTTCTATGGACTATACAGAGGTTCAATGCCGTCGGATGACGCTGTTCTCGAAGACGCGACTTGTTTGATCTTGGAGGACTGTGGCGAGCGCCTCGGTACATATTTTGGGCTATCGGACGAAGTGTGGTGAGTGTTTACACGGTCTGCGTACCGTAACAACATGCACTAACTGTGATTCTGCAGTATCAAACTTGTACAGATCTTGATGGCTATACATAAACGCGGCGTTCAGCACAATGACTTTCATCCGAGGAATCTTGTCGTAGACAATATCAAGGACCCTCAACGGATTGTGGTCATTGATTTCGAGGATGCTACCGACCACAATTGCCAACGCAAATATGATATAGCGCTACATCAGCACCCTCCTAGCTACGAGTTCGGCTGTCCAGAGCTATACAAAGTTGCAGAACAGTGTGACGTCTGGACACCATGTAAGTATATTGGCCCTTCATCTTCCTTATTGCACTAACCATTTGATGCGCAGGTACTGTTCGTTTGTGTGGCTGCTATGTTTCGCTGCAAGGCATCGAGAGGCCGGAGGACCTTCTTAAGTTTGGTCCTGCCGACACCAAAATGTACGACCCTGAGACGATGGTGGAACTTGCGAGGGCGTGCATAAACGACTATCTACGGCAGTGGGGATACCGTAGAGATTATGCTACCCACAAGAAGTATCATGCATTGTCTCCTGCAATGTAAGAGTGTGGTTTCGGAGAAATACGTATGCGCAATGCTACGCCGATGAGCACATTCGGGAGCTCGATCTCTACAGCGTTATACAGAGAAATGGAACGACTGTCTTCCTTGGTTCGTTTGTGGTCAGCAACGGAGGCTGCTTGCGGGTGACCTTGGTCCCGGCGCTGCCAATGACTGCGTCGGTAATGGAATCTGTGGATGAAACATACAGTCTCCGCTCCTCTACAATACGCTCTGGTGGTGACGTGGCACCTCTATGATTCGCTTGATCTTCCAAGGCGACGACAATATCGAGAGCAGGTGCTAGTATGACTCGAATCACCCAGTCTTCCACGTCTTTCAGAAGATGTTGAACACTGGGTCATTCGAGTCTTATTGCGAGCAACTCCAGTCGAGCCTATAGTGAATAGACAGCCATTTTGCCGTTGTGAGGCAGCTCAATATCGTTGGCAACATGAGACAGTGTCTCTATCGTGGGTGTCGTTGTCGGTTTGGGAGCATGCACGACTCTGGTGAGCTGTTTCTTAGTGGCAAACTGCTAGTCCGTCGAACTAAGGTGATTTGTCTAGGAAATAAATTGAGAGTTGTGTTTGGCGAGCAGACCAACCACTGCTCTTGCAGGTGAATTCAGTGTAGCGAGAAAATGGAGCGAGGTCGTCGCCAGCGTCCGAGGACGACTTACTAGGCATGATCGCCTTCATTGTCGGGTAAATCCTGTACGACGTGCGTCGAACGCCGCGGACCGCGTCTGATGCCTTCGGTGTTGTTGGGTCAACCTCGCCATATGTATTGTAGTGTTAGCAATGTTGCGATTCACGACTCATATGAATTGCGGATTTATGACAGCGAGCGAGACCTCCATATGACATGTAACGAAGACGCTGGTCTAAGGCAATAGGTGGCAAAGATGCACTACAGTACCACTGACACGACGTGTCGGAGACTGGGGTCCCAGACATAGCAACGGTGCAACGTTCAGCGGGGGCCGCCGTGCGGAAGTCTGTGAGGGGCTGCGCATGTAACGATCTTCGGATGTATTCGGAAGCATATTTTACAATTCCAGTCACATAGCACCATAGATTACAGCACATTCTGCCCTCGTTTATAGTGTCATATAGTGCAATGTAAAGGCAACTACCTCCGAGACCGGGTCGATGTAACCGTAGGTGGAACCGGAAGCGTTCTACATGAATTAATTAGCAGGACCATACCCAGATAGTTAAAACACGATACTTACGGCGCAACGACCCCGCTGGCCTCGACCCTGTAAACATTAGGACCCCACCAAGAATCGTCCACGTCAGGCAGATCCATATTTGTCTTCTCAAAACCCGGGATTTCCAGCACCATCGCCATCCAAGCTATTGTTGCCAATAGTATTTCTTCATCACTGGCATATTCATGCGTTATGAAGAGGGTCTGTCCGTCCCGAAAATAAAATAACGACAGGAAGTAAGATGATAGCATTCCCAGGTCACACCCGGTGGCCGAGAGTTGCGTAAACATCTGTGAGAGATGTATGAGTACAGATGATTTGCGAGATTGAACTAAACGTCACCAAGCACCTGAACCAATATCCGTGTTTGCGCATCGGGTGACTTTTCATCTGGAGAGGGCCAATTGAACTTGATGGCTCGACCAGGCAATGACTTCTTGTTGGTGTCCTTGTGCATTTGAAGGAGAGGTGACAAGATCATCTCGCCTTGCACAGTGACACGACTGCAACCCTGTTCCAGTACGTTCTGGGGCTTGACCTCCACCGTCGCTTTGACCTTCTTTCCGATATCGACGACGATCGCGTCAGGTATCACATCCTCTTGGGGAGCAGACGAGATGTACGGTCCCCGTTCCTCTGCTGTACGGTTCAAGAACGAGCCTACTCCGCGTTGCAGTACCGGGATGGACCTCTGCCGTAGGGCGAGCACGACATGGAGAGCGGGCACTAATATAACGCGCACAACCCAATCCTCTACGTCCTTCTCCGAAAACACTACGTCGGTCAGGCCCACAGAAGTGTGCCATGGACTGACAGCTACCGCAAAGTCGGTATGCAGCAGATACTGGAAGTCCAGCCTAAAACTAGACAACGCCGCTTTGACGCGGGTCATGAGTGGCCACAGCATTGTCGGAGCAAAGACGATCCGAGTGAGCTGTTCCTCTTCAACGAGGTCCCGCTCCGTCAGGTTCATTCCTTTGGTGCTCGAAAGGAAGTCCGGGCTATCCTTGCTAAACTCTGGACCAGGATGCAGCTGAGTTCGGATCAGCTGTTCGAGTGTTTCGCATGCGAACACGTTGTATCTAGCAAAAGGACGGAGAGCACCACCACCAGGGCTTGTCCTGCCTGTGGCGTCGGCGTCGGATCCACCCCATACGAGTGAAGGCGCGTCACCGGGGGGTATACTCTGCAGAGATGGCTCACCGGCAGGATGAGAGATAGATTTGGAAGTGGGAGTCTTGGGCGTCGTGGGGGCATCAGGTTTCGATGCCTTCGGGGTGGTTGGGTCGTCCGGTCTGCTTGAGGCCATCTTCCACGTTGCAGCTCAATAACGAGGATCCTTGCGGCGATGCACTATATACATGTACCTCCAGGATCCCGAGAACTGATCGAACGAGTCCAGTGAGGGTAACATGCAATATCCGGGGTGTGCCCACTTCATTGTCGCGTTGAGCATGCCGTTCTGTCGGACAATTAGAACAATAGCATAAAGCGCAAGAAAACCCACGAAGATGTTGTGCGTACTTCGTTCAATCGGTGACTTGGCTATCGCCACGCATCACCATCGCATCGTGCGATGACTCGTGGCGGATGCAGACCCGTTGTAGGAACGTGCTAAGTATTAGGCCCATGCGACTCTGCACGGACAATAAATCATCACATCTGAAGTGTTGGATGAGACTTCGGACAATACGATTTTGACATGAGACTTCGGACAATACGATTTTGACAAAAGACTCGTGTTGATTGCGATAAGTTGAGAACATCTGCTTCGGAGAACAGGAGATTTGTGGTCGTAGCTCAGGAAGATAGGGCTAGCACGTGCACCGCGCGTCACGTCAATATAACACGTCTCTAGACGTTTCTTCGGATGGCGCGCGTCTGTAGAACTTCAACCTCGCCGTCTTTCAGTACTTACCAGTGACCAGCCTCATCCGACCTCAGGCCTCAGGCCCCAACACTTCTTACTCATGACATCCCTCCATCTGTACGTATCCGACCCCAAGTCTCGGAATGCGAAGCTGCCTCGCACCTTCGTTCTCGAGCACGACGACGCCACGCCCTCTTCTACGTCTAGCACAGATTTGACGTTCAAGAGGACTGCGCTTCTGCGCACCGGCCACTCTCGAGTATACCGTGGAATACTTTCAGGATACGGCTCAGAGGACATTCGAGCCGTGTGCAAGGTTGTTGTCGGGACGACGAAGACCGTTGATATGAAGCATGAAGCGGAACTATACGAGACGAAACTCCGTGATCTACAAGGGCACTGTATTCCCCGCTTCTATGGACTATACAGAGGCTCAATGCCCACCGATGACGCGGTTCTCGATGACGCGACTTGTTTGATCTTGGAGGACTGTGGCGAGTGCCTCGGTACATATTTTGGGCTATCGGACGAAGTGTGGTGAGTGTTTACACGGTCTGCGTACCGTAACAACATGCACTAACTGTGTTTCTGCAGTATCAAACTTGTACAGATCTTGATGGCTGTACATAAACGCGGCGTTCAGCACAATGACTTTCACCCGAGGAATCTTGTCGTCGACAATATCAAGGACCCTCAGCGGCTTGTAGTCATTGATTTCGAGGATGCTACCGACCACGATTGTCAACGCAAATATGATATTGCATTACATCGTCATCCCCCTGATTACGACGAGTTTGGCTGCCCAGAGCTATACAAAGTCGCTAAACAGTGTGCAGTCTGGACACCATGTAAGCATTCTGGCCCTTCATCTTCCGTTCTTCATTGACCATTCGATGCGCAGGCACTGTTCGTTTGTGTGGCTGCTATGTTTCGCTGCAAGGCATCGAGACGCCCGAGGACCTTCTTAAGTACGGTCCTGCCGACACCAAGATGTACGACCCTGAGACGATGGTGAAACTTGCGAGAGCGTGCATAAAAGACTATCTACGGCGGTGGGAATACCGTAGAGATTATGTTACCCACAAGAAGTACAAGGCCTTGTCTCCTGCTATGTAAAGTACCAGTCGGACTTCTGCTTTTGTCGTCATCGGAATCGCTTGTATAATGTGTTATGTGTCTTCTGCACCGCTGACTGTCAATGATACCTATCTGCGGAATTTTCTTTGTATGCATCGTAATTTTCATCGTGCGTAGGTCGCCAATCCATATCATCTTTACAGATTATTTTAGTGGCGCTGACCGTGGTCTACTCACCGAAAAACTCGCGCTCGTATCCTCTACTGGACCAGCCTCATGCCAACACTAAGTTTTAAACACCCGACAAGCTGTCACACGAGCCCCGAGGCCTGAGGACCGTTATGTACGACAGATAGCATGCATGACAACACTCTATCTTCTGACACAGATAATTACATTCAGGGACCGATAGAGACATACGCGCGGAACGCTAGCTTAGATGACATAGTCAAGCAGCGATGAAGTTCCACTGCTGGTGAGTGTTCCAGTCCTCAAAGGTTCCAGCACTCATCGTCACCTGGCCCCACACCAAACATCGTGAGAACGCTAAGTAATAAGAAGTCAGACTTATTGGCTTACCGCGGCACCTTGAACACCTGTCCCGGTGAGGACATCCTCGCTCTCATCCGGGGGTTGGATGCTGTACAGTTGTCAGCCTTGACGGTAACCTTAAAAGCGAGAATGACCGTACATGTAATTGCCGTTGAAGGCGAACAACACAACGTGCGCCGGGGAAGAGGTAGTCACGCAAGGTTCGGTGATGGACTGTGCGTGAAGTCACGATAGATCAGTTTCGCACTGTCTTCATATTGCCGCCGTTAGCCTCACCCCATGCTCGCACTGAAACCCAACAGCAGGATTGACGGCTGTCAAGGTGTTCGCTGAGGCGTCCCATGTCCACTGGATCTCAACGTGGTAAACTTGTCCCTCGTAACTTATTAAGGGTGAATCATGACGCACAATCTGGTTCGGGAAGTTCCCAATGGGAGTCGTAGTGGGCCATTCAATGATCTGTAAGCTCAGATGTTAGCAAGGATACAAAAATGTAATGGAAAATTGCGAGGACTCACTGGTGCTGAAATGTGGCAGAAACAATGAGATCAGCTCAACGCACATGACTAGACTTTAGGATAGAAAGCGTACTTCCGGGCCCGGCAGCTGCGCCTTGAATATTCAGGAGCAGGCCACTAGCCACATTCTTCACTAGATAGTTCCCGGAAGCTACTTGCGCAGCTATATTGCCGCAGAACAGCTGTGAGTTCGAGCACATAACGAAGGCGAAAAAAAACGACGTACAAGCCTGTGACGCGAGCAGGAAGGCGAGCGACGCGAACGCGCAGATGCGGGTAGAAAGAGCACTGTTGAAAATGGCCATGTCGATGGTTCTTGGTTATCCTTGAGTGGGAGGCTCGAATGGATGGGGTATGAGCATAGCAGACATGAGCACTTATATATTTGATACCTCCTCCAAACCACAGCTTGGATCTGCGAATGAGAGCGTAGACGTTCGCGTGCACAGTATACGCCCGGAGACACATGAAATCGGCCTGAATTCGACAACCACCGGTCCTGACATTGTTCACAGACGTCGGGATTGTTCGTTAACCCACCGATTGTATGCCGCCGATGCCTCGCATGGATAGATGAATCCTGAAAGTGTTGAATGCGGACTCTGCAATGGTCTTGGTCAGCCACCAACAGTGCGCAATAAACATGTGTTCGACCACAGGACTCACCAGAGCCTTACTACACGACGCCGCCGTGTCGCATGATGCACGGTGCATCGAACGGTGTTCGAAATTGTGTACAATACCCGTACGCAAATCAGTGTGGCCCTGAGCGGCATGAGGGATCCGCCATCACGCTCTCACAGACCACCCTAGTGCAATGTTCCAATTTCCGGTAGCCGTCGGGGGCACAAGCAGGGATTGAGGCATCGGCTGAGCTGAGAATGGCAGCATCCGATACGTACACGGCAATCGGAGAGACATAGCAATGACAGGAAGTGGCACGTAGGCTTCATTGCGGTCACGAGTAGGTTGTCGTGCCCATGGATTACACGAACAAAAACAACAAAAAAATGAGATATGGTGTCCGGGATTCACCATCATGGAGAATGGCAATCATAAGCATCGGTAGAAGAGTTTGAGGAAGAAACGCACGCGCCTTTGACACTGCAAAGTTCGAGGTCCGCTCAGTGGGTGGGAAAAACCCTTGGAAAACCGACCTCGACGTCCTTTAAAGAATCGTTTGCTATTGCTATACGGCGCATTATTGTATTTCGGCAACTAGCTGAAGTAGGCGTTCTGTGCAATAACTATCATGGGAGCTTTGAACTCTCTCTCCGCAATAGCGCGATTTAGAACGCTCTCAACGGCCACCGGACGTCAAGCTCAACGCCACCAAACAGCAAAGTGTGTAGGTTGTAATGAGCCACCTGACTCAAGCGCATCTGAAGTAAAGCATCAGGATTTGTCAACACTCCATCTAATTTGGCACAGAGTCCGAAACTACTAGTGCCATTACCCAGCTGGTTCAGGAACATCGGCGGGTTTGGTAATTGAAAACCTGGAGACCGTCTCCATAATAGTGCTCGTCCGCCTTGGAATCCTCAACCACGTTTTGGACATGGGAAGAGACGTGGTTGCAAATTTTGGGTGATCGTGCTCAGTCATGATTACCCGGACAAGAATGGAGGTCGGAATCAATGTCTGTGAAGCACAATGAAGCCATGATGATAGAACGAGAGGACAGGTCACGTACATCCATCTGTCCCAGCATGGCAACAACGACACCACCTACGGTCTTCTTGGAGATGTAAAATCCAAGAAGAAATATCGTAGTTGTGCTCAAGATAGCCCCGGATTCTACTATGATCTTCAGAATAGACACGCTCCATCGGCGTCCGGAGGCACCAGCGAGGGCAGCGTGAGATGTCCAAATCCTCCAGGCAAGTAGAAGAGTGGCAGAAACTTGTATGCAGATTGAGAGCGACCATGTAGGGATGGACAGATTGCCTACGATAGGCGACAGCAGCATCGTCTCGGTGTGCGCTTTCATCAATTGTGACACGAGGGCATAACCGCAGACTGGAGATACTGATTAGCGGGCTAAATTCGAGAACCTGGAACCACTGACCTGCCGAACCCACCATCATAAGAGCCTGGCAACATATCAGTGGGCGAGCATGTCGCTGTAAGGAGAGGAAGACTTACGAATGGAAGACACAGCCAGAAATTACCATTCCAGATGGCAAAGAGGCGCCACACCTGAGACTTTCATTGGATGATGGCCACTCGCAAGACCAGCCATGTACACACCAACAATCCATCCGCAATAAGATTCTATTGGGGCAGGTGAGTTACAATCACAGGTGGAAAGAGATTTCTCTTGCATTTGTAAGGTATACTGAAAGTTGAGCGACGTGCGGCGATGAGGCCTGATTGTTTGCGTAGTAATCTGTAGGATCCGAAGAGGCGACGAGGCCGTTGATGGCCATCTGTAGGCAAGTGGCGACATGGGCCGTTGCAAGGCCCAACTGAATGATTGCCACGGTAAGGAGCAGTCTTGACGAATGTGAGCAACATATCGCCCGATACATCGATAATCATACCGACTGCGCGTGGTGTAAACTCCTGCCTTTACGAAACAGCTGAAATATGTTGCCGATAGAATGACACTGGAGTTGCAATGAGTATTCCGCGGTACGATAACAATAACAATCCAATCACTTTGACCCTGGAAAACGCCGATTCTGTCAGTGCTTTATAAAACATACCAACAAACGTACCATACAGTAAGGCAGACGTCCACGCAACAAGGAGCCCCTCCATTGGTAAAGATATGTCGTCAAACATAGTGAGAGGTCGACTTGGAGTACTCTGAGCTGGGGCAAGTCTTGTCTAGTGTGATAAGTATGGAAGACGCTGCTTATATGGAAGCGTCATCGCCCAGGCTGTGTACGGTGATCAGATAGATCAGAGTCCATCTCGAGAAGATTCGTCCTGTCAGAGAAAAAGGCACAGAATTCCTATCAATCAATATCGAATAGCTTTCTGGTGAAGGCGTTTGCTCTTGAGTGAGACCCTAGCTCGGAGAACACAATGGCCGGTCCGCAAATTGTACGGTATAAGCAATAGTCGAAGAGCAACACTTGTCAGAGAGTGAGATTGTTTAGTCCAAAGTACTCTGTTTCCTTCCGGGTACCGGTGTTATGCGTGCGCTGATCCAAGGTGAGAACGAAGGGAACAATTACTCCCAGCAAGCGTCTTGAGTGGGATAGATTCGACCAGTAGGGCCCGTTCAATTGATTCCACCTTTTTATAACTTGCCGGCATGGAGAATGGTGACCCGACAGATTGAGTTGATACTCTGGGATATGTGTGACACGGACGCTTGATTTGAGTTGACCGTCCGGCTCCGTCCAGTACTAGTACCACGATGATGGCAGTGGACGGTCACAGTCGACGTGACACTGTCACCCCCATGAGTTCAGACGATGTGATCGTCCTATCGTCAGTTGCTTTGAAGAAAATATATATACAGAGGAGGAGTGTTTATTCAGTCAAGGACGCGAATAACACTCAACCACCCAACCAGCCCAAGTCGAACGGAAACTCAACTCCGTGTCCCGCGAGCTCCGGCGTAGGACTCTTTGTCTGCGTGTAATATGCGACATCAAACTTCAAGTGTGTAGATGAGTGTCTAGTAAGCATTGCTAAGGGCTACATATGTATTCTATGCTGAGTAGTACGATGAATGCTGTTCCGCCAGCTTGTAATGCTCACATCTGAGTGATGGGTCTAGAGGATACAAGATTTTTTCCGATGTTATGTAGAAGTCCATGCCTTATATATTCCTTAGATTGGGATCGAAACTAAGCCATGACGCTCGCCAGGAGGGCCATACGTATCTGGAAACGGCGTTCAGTTAACGACAGTAGTAGATACAAGAAAAGTACTTACGAAAAGACCGTAACGCATTTGACGGAAATAGACTGCACGGCGAGAGTCGAAATCTACCTCTGGATCGATTTCTGCAAAGCAAAGATGAGAACATACGCGTCACCACATAAGCATGTTGCACCCACCGTTGACCCTAGGCAAGGGATGCATCACAATCATATCCTCCTTAGCGCGAGCTAAGAGAGAATGATCCACCCGATACGCGTCCTTCACAGCCGCCCATTCAGCTTCATTGGCAAAGCGTTCCTTTTGAACACGAGTGACGTAAAGGACATCTGTCTCAGCCAGGACATCTTCAACACTTTCGCATTGGTGGACCGGAATACCCGCACGACGAGCAACATTCACAACTGATGTCGGCATCGCGAGGGACGCTGGAGACACGAAGTTCAAGCGCACGCTGTACATGCACAGGAGCGTGACGAGGCTGTGTACAGTGCGGCCATTCTTGAGGTCGCCTAGTAGTGTGATCGTCCGTCCGTTGACTGTGCCAAGCTCTGAGCGAATAGTGTACACGTCCAACAGTGCCTATCACACCGTCAGGTAAGCGAAAAAGGAGCAAAAGCACAACAATCTCACCTGTGTCGGATGTTCACCGATACCGTCTCCAGCGTTGATCACAGGAACCGGCGAATACTTCGCGGCAAGCTGTGAGCTGCCGACATCGGGGTGACGAATTACGATGGCGTCTGCGTAGCATCCAAGGGTGCGGATAGTATCAGGCAGGGTTTCACCTTTGAGCACCGAAGAAGCGTCAGCATTGACAGCTACGACTTCCCCTCCGCATCGTTTCATGGCCGCATCGAACGAAGAGTGCGTTCGGGTCGATGGCTCGTAGAATATGGTGCATAGGACCTTTCCCTTAAGGATATCTAGAATACCGTTGCGCTCGACTTGAAGTTGCATTTCATGTGCGAGAGAGAAGAGGTCGTGTACGTCCTTGTGTGTGAACTGTTTGACAGAGAGTATATGTTTGCGATGGAACGCCGGGTGTCTGAGCAAGTGAGAGAAGCTGTACGAAGCATTCACAGGGCCTTGGACAAGGCTGGATTGAGGCAGCGGTACCATACTACCGAGAGGCTGCAACTGTTCCGTGGCCTTATGGGGACTGGCAAGGATGGCGGACATGTCTGGTTTCTGAGCGGATCCCGATATCGATAGCGACCGCTCAGCTCTTGGATGGCTAATGGCTGCGCTGGAAACATCGCGGCCCAAAGGCGTTGCAGCAATAACACCGTCGAGGAATGCTGTCTGCCCGTGCACCACTACACGATGCACCGCACCGTTGAGCACTCGAGATCCAATAGGCGACCAGCACTTCCTTTTCTCTGTATGACCAATGGCCACACGAGTCTTCCGTCCGACTACTACTTCCACATTGGTCTGTGTTTGGTCAGGCAGCCCGAAGATTCGCACAGGGTTATCGTGCAGGCGCATTTGAATGTCCTCCAGTGTCAACCGCCCATCAGCAACCGCTGTCAACAGAAGGGGGAGAGCGTCTTCAACACCAGACCAGGCATTAGCGTCTTGTCCGAGAGCTTGTGCTAGACGATATGGCACCATGCCGATTGAGAATACGTCGATAGCTTCCATATTCTGCCATAGAGCTTTCTGGTCCTCCAATGTTGGCAGACAGTCCGCATTCTCGAATTGCTCACGAGCGAAGAAGAGCGAAAACACTGAGACATCGCAAGTCGCTTTGAGGTCTTTAGATTTGCTCAACGCAATCAGCAATAGGTCGTCTTTGCTTTGAACGTTGGTGACGTGCACACTGCGTCCGTGAAGTCCTGCCAAAAGCAATACAGGTGCGAGCGCTGCTCCCTTGGCGTTGGTGACGATGGGTTTATTGAGCGGCCAAGCAGAGAAGTGTGCGGCGAGTGACGTCGTGTCAGAGAAATGTGAAGGGACAAACAACGACTTCACGTCCGCTTGGACTTCCTCCGTGAGCGCCTTGATATTGTCTGGCGCCGCAGTGATGCTCAGGGCATAGTTGCAGAACGAGGAACGCGCAAGATTAGCCCGTACTTGTTCCAGAGTGATCGGGTCGGTCAAACTGCTGTCCTTTCCGACAGGGAGTATAAGCGCAGTAGAGAAACCGCCGCTGACGGACGCCTTGGTAGCTTCGATGCAGTAGCCAGGAGCCTTGTCAATAAGTTCAGGTACAAACGCAGCAACGTTGACTAAGCCGGGGAGGGTGTAGGTCCTGTGGGACGTCTTGAAGTCGATAGGGCTGACATCGAGAGGCATCTTTCGGACCAAAGCTTCGAAGAGGAGCTTCGCAACCTTCACGTTGGTAATGAGTGGCACGGCGAAATCGACCGCCATCCGACGGGTACGATAGCCTTTGCTGGCATAGCTAGCGGGACGACGATAATGGTTCTTCGACGGTAGGTTGATATACATGTCGATCAAGTTGTTGGCCAGATGTTGAGTGAGCGAGTACTCAGTTTTCTGCTGCTCGCTGGTGCCTTCAGGTAACGTTTCCAGGTACTACAGACGAGTCAGTTACGGGATCGAGATGGTAGAGGAGTCGGTTAACTTTACCTTGCAAGAGATGTTGTGCTCTGTGAGGAAGTCGGCGGTGCCTGACGTCGCAAAGATCTCGTAGCCCGCAGCATGAAGCTTCTGTACGGATGGCAAAAGCTCCAACTTCTCCTTGAAGCCACCGATCGAGAACAACAGGTTCTTCTTGGGAAGGACTATACCGGTAGATATAAGCGCTTTGAGGTATGCCTCGAATTTGTCGTGACCGAAGCAAGCAACTTCCCCGGTGGAAGCCATTTCGACACCGAGGACTGGGTCTGCGCCCGAGAGGCGGCTGAAGCTGAACTGCGGTACCTTGACGCCAACGTAATCCGGTGGAAGCCCTAGATCAGGGTACGATTCCACAGGCATGCCCATCATCACCTTCGTCGCCATCTCTATCGCATCCACACCAGTCACCTTCGAAACGAAGGGGAACGAGCGTGCCGCACGAAGGTTGCACTCGATCACCTTGATCTCGTTGTTCTTGGCGATGAACTGGATGTTGAACGGACCTGTGACGTTCAGAGCGTTGCCGATCTTCGCGGTCGCCTCTTCAATCTGACGCACGGTCTCCGGGTCGAGATCCTGGGGAGGGTGAATGAGCGTAGCGTCGCCGGAGTGCACACCCGCGTTCTCGACGTGTTCGGAGATGTAGTGCATGACCATCTTCCCGCCTTTGGCGACCGCGTCCATCTCGATCTCCTTTGCGCCCTCGATGTACTTCGTAATGACGACGGGATGATCCCGGGAAACCGCAGTTGCCTGCGATAGGTACCCAGATAGATCATCTGCGCCAAAAACGACGTTCATGGCAGCACCAGATAGAACGTATGATGGCCGGACGAGCACAGGATAGCCGACCGACTCGCAGAACTCCTGCGCCTCGCTGAAGCTGGAAAGCTCCTTCCACCGCGGCTGGTCCACTCCTATCTCATCGAGAAGACGGGAGAACTTATATCTGTTCTCCGCCGTATCAATCATCTCCGGAGACGTGCCGTAAATCTTGACATTTTGGCGGTGGAGAGGGAGAGCGATGTTGTTAGGCGTTTGGCCTCCCATGGACAGAATGACGCCGCGCGAGCCCTCGAGCTCATAGATATCAAGGATGGTTTCCACACTGATATTCTCGAAGTAGAGTCGGTCGGCCTCGTCGTAGTCGGTACTGACTGTTTCAGGGTTGTAGTTGACCATGATCGTGGGCAGACCGTTATCGCGCAACGTGCGAATTGCACGAACGGCACACCAGTCGAATTCGACGGAGGATCCGATGCGGTATACACCAGAGCCAAGAACCATCACACCCCGATCCTCGAACGTGATATCGTGCTCAATAGCATTGTATGTCGTGTAGAGGTAGTTGGTGAAGGCAGGGAACTCGGCCGCGACGGTATCGATCTGCTTTACGAAGGGCGTAACGCCGTACTCCTGGCGAAGACGGCGGACAGCGAGTTCAGTTGACCCCATACAAATCGCCATTTGCCGATCTGAGAAACCAAGCTGCTTGGCTTGGCGCATGAGCTTCATGTCGATCCTCGATACGTTGCATGCTCTGGAGAATATCGAAGTTGATGAGATAAGGTGTATGACGACTGGACATACACCACTTACGAAAGCTCGAGCTCAGTCTTGTGGATATTCTGCAGCTTCGTGAGGAACCACTTGTCGATGTTGGTCATCTCCCAGATCTTCTCCACCGAGTACCCTTGGTGGAAGGCACTCGAGATCGCAAACATGCGTCTGTCAGTCGGGTTCAAAAGCTCCTCGTCGATGTCCTCGACAAAATCGTTCTACGAGCAAACACATGTCACACACTGGATCGCGCACCATGACGGTCAAGAAATGGACACAGACCTTTGCGAAGCCAGAGAACTGATCGTCGATCGCTCTAATCGCCTTTTGTATCGTCTCCTCGAAGGTGCGGCCGATGCTCATCACCTCCCCGACGCTTTTCATGCTGCTGCTGAGCAGCCTGCTCACGCGGTGGAACTTCTTGAGGTCCCAGCGCGGGATTTTGACGACGACGTAGTCCAAGCTGGGCTCGAAACACGCGCTGGTGACTTTCGTCACGGAGTTTTTGATCTCGTTCAGCGGGATGCCGAGGCCGAGTTTTGCGGCGATGAAGGCTAGTGGGTATCCGGTGGCCTTCGACGCTAGAGCTGATGAGCGGGACAAACGAGCATTCACCTGGATTCGAAGATAAGCAAATCACACTTGGTCATGGCTCTGTATAACATACCTCGATGATGCAATACTCCTTCGATGTGGGGTTGAGTGCATACTGAATATTACACTCTCCGATAACACCCAAATGGCGGATTACGTTGATGGCAGTTGTCCGCAACATGTTGTAGTCCGAGTCGGAAAGCGTCTGCGAGGGCGCCACGACGATCGAGTCTCCGGTGTGGATGCCCAAAGGATCGAAGTTCTGGTAATCGAACAGGTAAACCAGGTGGGTCTATCAGATGACAAAAGATGCTTACCTCCATGTTACAGACTGTGATGCAGTTGTCTCTGCAATCACGGACGACCTCGTACTCGATCTCCTTCCAACCCTTCATACTCTTCTCGACGAGTACCTGTGGGCTGGTAGCGAACGCCTTGCTGCAGAGCGCCTTCAGCTGTTCTTCGTTTTGCGCGAATCCTGAGCCGAGACCGCCAAGCGCATACGCAGCGCGCACAATGACAGGGTATCCAATAGTGCTAGCGGCCGCTGCCGCCTCTTCCAGTGAAGTCGCGGTGCTCGACTGCGCGCAGCGCTCCCCAATCTCCTCCATCGCGTTCGCAAACAGCTGCCTGTCCTCCGTCATGATGATTGTCTCGATCGGCGTGCCAAGAACCTTGCACCCAAACGCCTCGAACTCGTCCTTCAGCTTGATACCCACATTCAGCGCAGTCTGCCCGCCAAACGTCACATAGATCCCGTCCGGCTTCTCGTACTGGATGATCTTCCGCACGAACTCGGGCGTGACGGGCAGGAAGTACACCTTGTCCGCGAGGCCCTTCGACGTTGCGATCGTCGCGATGTTCGGGTTCACAAGGATCGTGAAGATGCCCTCCTCCTTCAGCGCCTTGATCGCCTGCGAGCCCGAGTAGTCGAACTCGCCCGCCTGCCCGATCGAGAGTCCGCCCGAGCCAAGGATCAGCACCTTCTGCACGTCCGCCCGCGGCACCCGCTTCTCGTTCTCCTCCTTCTCACCCCCGGGCATCGAGATCGGCACCAAGCTCCCCGTCGTCACGCAGTCCACGATGTTCTGGATGAACACGTCGAACAGGAACTCCGTGTCCCGCGGGCCCGGCGTCGACTCCGGGTGGAACTGCACCGAGAAGAACGGCTTGTCCACACAATAAATCCCCTCGTTGCTCCCGTCGTTCGCGTTCCTAAACAGCTCCTTCCACCCCGCCGGCAGCGCCGCCGTGTCCACCTGGAATCCGTGGTTCTGGCTCGTGATGTAGCACCGCCCGCTCAGCGCGTCCGTGCACGGGATGTTGTGTCCGCGGTTCCCGTACTTCATCTTCGACGTCGTCGCCCCCGCCGCCAGCGCCAGCAGCTGGTGCCCGAGACAGATCCCGAAGATCGGCCGGTCCGCGCGTTCCAGCGCCTGCGCCAGCCGTGCGATCGCAGGCTTCACCATCGTCGGGTCGCCGGGCCCGTTCGACACGAACAGCCCGTCGAACGGCTCCTCGGTGGCTGCCAGGTAGTCGTAGTCCCACGGCACGACCTTGAGCTGCACGCCGCGGTGCGTGAAGCATCGGATCTGGTTGTACTTCATACCGACGTCGACCGCGAGCACTCGTAGCGGGCGTCCTCCAGCCGAGTGCATCATAGGCTTACCCACGGGTTCGTAGACCCTCGCTTCCTTCGTCGACACCGCCGCGACGAGGTTCTCCACGTTCGGATCGTGGAACGGCACGTCCTCGTACTGCTCTCTCCAGGCAGACAGACTGGGACTTGGCGGTGACAGCCCGCGCGAACCTACGCTCAGTTCCAACGGCCGCGCTCGCCCTTCGAGCGCGTTCGCTTTTCTTGCCAGAATCTTGCCCAGCATCGATCCCTTCTCTCGGATCTTTTTCGTCAGCGCTCGCGTGTCCACACCGTAGATGGCAGGAACACCGCTCTCCTTCAGCCACGCGCCGAGGGAGGAGCTAGCCAGGAAGTGGCTATAATCCTCCGAGTAGTAGCCGACGACGACCGCCGCGACGTGGATGCGCGAAGACTCGAAGTCTGCTGGGATATCGTCCACTGAAGCTGATTTGGGGCGTGCGGGGACGCCGTAGTTTCCGACGAGAGGATAAGTGAGGATGAGGATTTGTCCCTCGTAGGAGGGATCCGTCAACGACTCTGTGTAACCTACCATACCTGATTTGCAAAAGTGTAATTAGTGACTCTGTAACTATATAGCAGACGCCGATTTGGAACCAGAAAAATAAGAAAAATGCTACGTTCGCACTCCATAAAAATACGCGACGGTAGCACCAGATCCGACCGCGATTGCGATGACCGTGAGCGTGGAGCCCTCGAGCTCAGGTCACTAGTCACGGAAGCAAATCCAGAGAATCGTGCACTTTTCGCGGCATCAAATGTGCTATGACCCAAGCCACAAGGCGAGTCACAGCAAGCCAGCGCAAGACACTCGAGGAGAATGTGGGACGCTGAGAAATCGTGCAAAACCTTGCTGTACTGTAAACCAGTGTAACGGTGACCAAACACCGAGACGAAAGACGTAGTGCATGTGGGCGACGTCGCGGAGCCAGTCGTAACACAAGCCAAGTTTATCGTACCGTGCCATGCCATCGCCGAGACGAGAGAAGGTCCGCTAGACAATCAAGGTCCGGACTTCTGTACAGCGAACTGCTATGGATTCGTCCAAAGAAGTCGCGGTCAGAACCATAAACAGTTGGTCATATCTATGCAATATGACCAACGATTCACTTCACGGTCGATTGAGCAAAGACACTGGTCACACCGAGCCGAGTTCATCTTCACGATGTCATGGCTCTGAATGTGCCATGATCTATGCTTGTCATAACCCGCATCGTGCCACAACCTCCACGGTCACCAACCAGCTTGTGACTGTTTGTAGACCATGCACCAATCGTGTACTCGATTGTCCGTGGCTATAACTCCGGCCTCAAGCAAAAGCAATCTGCTTACCAGTTTGGAAGACACATTCGCCTGCAATACTCTTGCCCTCCGCACCAAAGCTGATCCCTCGGAAAGCGGTTCCATCTGCGAGTTCTAGGACAGCGTCAGTAACATTTTCACCGCCGTTGGAAGTCGCTGGGGTGACTGGTGGTGCGGGTGGGCCGTTAGGTAGACCGCTTGCAATGCGAGAAAGTGGAGGTCGTGCAACGCTGGTAACGGTGAGTGAAGAGGCCATGCTGCTCGGCAGATGTGATGGATATGTAAAGAGCGATTCTAGACCTCTTCCTCTCCACACGAGCCTGCAAGGTCGGGTGGGGAGGAAGAGGAGAAGAAAAAGAAGAGAAAAATCTGCGTCCTCTCGGTTATGTATTTTTCTGCGTCACGTGACCTGGGCGCTTCCACCGTGGCAAGTATGCGATAGTTTGCGAACCGTGCCCTTAAACTTTTAACGTATACTATCATCTCGTACGGTAGAAGCTGTATATTGACCCGTCAAATCGAGTCTCGTAGTTGAGGCAATGAGGACATCAAATTATCAATCGTACTCTGGCCTCACTAGAAGTGTCAGCTTGAGACTGATAGACTAGAGGGCAAGTTGTGCGCATACCCCCAATTCTAGTCCGACTTTTGCTCATCAATGTCTTTTTGTCCACAGCAGACCGGTCTTACATGAACGTCTCAGCAACACTGCATCATGCGCCGTGGCGTGGTAACAGCGAGACCATCAGGCATACGTGTTGCCTCACCTAATATACTAGTGCCTCGACTTCGATTCTCTACCCAATCTCGACTTTCGTAGCGAGCCACCTCGTCAAGTTGCGCATGAAGGGCGAACTGAGGCGTTCCACACAATTGCCTCTAATTTTGTATGAACGATGCCAAGGTTTCGAGTGTTCTAGCTCATCTCAGTAAGACCGGTGCTTTTGCAGTTTCATCTATTGATGATACTGTCTACGCTTGTTATCCTTCCTTCTGTGCCATTCCGATGGGTTGAAGATGATCGTCGCTAGCCCCGGGATGATAAGCATCATGGGTGCAAGTTGCTGTTTACCCACCTACGTGAGTGTGATACATGTCTGGCCGTAAAGAATTCTTACTAATTGCTCTCTGTATGCGGATATTCAAGGTCACGACTACTAGATGAGGATATGTGTATGTACACCGCTTTGAGCTCTTTCCACTCTTGGGTACGGACCACGCGCGTTGCAAAATCAACCTGAACAGATAGCTGAGATCTACATATTGCAGACAGGCACGCGTTAAAACGTAACTCTTCATCAGTTACACAAAACCCTGTAGTAGGCTATGACGCCGGCGTTCAAAATGGGGCGCTTTGGTCCGGCTGTGAGGCATGCCATCCATCTAAGTTGCCCGCCGTCACCAGGTTTTCGGAAGATGAGAGCGTAGTAGAGGACACAGCTACGACCAGAGGAGCGTGATAGAGCTTACAGACCGAATGCCTTCACTACGTGCCAACGTACACCGCGAAGTCGCGGTATATAATGTGCCAGGTGTACGTCCCGTCTTCACGTGTTCCATCCTCACCCCCTCACTATTTTGTTCAGATGACTTACGAAGGCACTACTACCGCTCAGTTGAGATTGCCTTTGGCCAGTATGATGCTCTGTATACTAACTCTAACCACAGGGCCATTGCAGTTATCGCTAAGCAGTCGTTTGTTGTGATCCCAATAAGTGAGTGCACAGCCATGAGCCCGCAGTCTAACTAAGCATGACTTTCAAGCGATCCTGTATTACGACTTCTGCTTGACCTTTCTGGAGGAACTACAACTCTTTTGGTTTTCCGCTCACCTCTCATGGGTTTCGTTCTTGTTCTTTGCCAATCGGTACTTGCCGCTGTTCTTCCAGACTGTAAAACTGTTAGCCGTTTTTTACCCCCTGACATCATCGGTAAGACGACAAAGTGAGAACTTAGCTATAGTCGACGCTCAATTCGCGGTTGCTTTCTACTGTAGTGGTCAGTGGGATTCATACTACAGTATTCAATTGGACCAGAACTCATGGCCTTTGTCAGGTGCCGCACCGTTCAAAGTTTCTACGACGTCCTCGTGGGGATATGTGCTTTGATCATTGCATGTACGTGAAGTTATATTCATCTGCAAAACGACTCTCACAAACCACCAGGTCTACTCATAATACGAACACACGCAATATGTGGTCGAAATCGGCAGACTCTCGCCATTCTAGTCGGCGCATGTATAGTTCTGTACGGTATCGCTGCGGTTGGTGGTTGTAGTTATAAGTGGAATAGAAATTGACATTCCACTCTGGTAATTCTCTCCAGGGCTCTGCTATTGCAAGCGTATCAAGTCCGGTTCCCGATGTAGGCAACGATGCTATACGACAGCTGTGTTTGTTTGAAACGAGCCGTACGCGGTGAGAGTCTTACGTTTCAACATCTATGTCTCGCATGCTCACCTCTCGCTGCTATAGGCGCATATGTAAGTCAAGCACATTCTGGCGTGGGTTCCGATATTCTGAACATCTTGTAGACCTCGTGGTGTCGGTTTCTATGATCTTCATCTTCGATACGATTGTCTTCTTCGTCACTTTCTATGCATTACGCAAACGCCGGCAAGAAAGTCAGTTCGTCAGATTACACGATACCATTCTGCGAGATGGTAAGGGTCTTCGAACTCCACCTGCGTTCATATCCGAGAAAGCTGATTTACTCCCTCAGCTCTCGTGTATTATATGTGAGTATGACGGGCTTTATGTTCCACTCGCTCTCAGCGCTTTTGGCAGTACGTTGATGGTTCCATACGCCGTTTACATCGGTACATTTACCGTGAGTATATTACCGAATGTCATGCGTCTTCTCTAACACTTAGAACGTTGTTCCATTATCAATTGTCAGGTCGCTTCGGTGAGCTATTCCTTCCCTAGGCTCTCATACTCATTTCTGAAGCTACCATAAGCCCTCTGATCTGGATTTCACGACAATCGCAAGCATGTAAGACTATAATTCAGTTTCATCATGTCGAAAACGCTGACCTTTGGTCGTTTGGATCTAGAATGGCAAGCGTTTTGACAAGCCGCTATCTACTTAATATTCGACTGGCGATAGGTCACGGAGATTCAGCGACAAGCCGTCCTAGCGTCATGATGAGCGATCGATACGATTCGAATTCAGTATGACAGAGATACTCTATGACCTCCGAAGCGACCCGCGTGCGTGCCACGGGAAGAGGCTCCTCGGGCGACTGTACAGTACTTGTACACTTAGAGTCTTGCATATTGATAATTGTCTGATGCATTTGTGGCTCAGTACATGCGTGGACAACATTGGACGATGAACATCTCTGACGTGAGAACACCGGTCGGTTCATTCCAACATGCTCGGCTGGAATAGTAACTGTGGCAACAGGGTGAAACCCTCATGTGCGCAATCTTAGTCGTCTCTCAGCGTGACGGGGCTCTGTTTACCGTACCATGTCATGAGAGCAAGACGGTGGTTAGGCTATATTTTCGGAAGCAGAAGGTTCGTTAAACTTGTCGTCATTGTAAGCTCGTCTGAAAGCTTATCGTGTACTGATATACGAACGTTGTACGTTGAACTCCGAAAACGATATAAGCTTTGCCTTAGTTTTGAGGACTTATCATTTTAAACTCCGGAAATAGTAGTCTACAGTTTGCTCAGTTATTTCAGGTAAGTAAAAGCTGTTTAATATAAGTGTTCGGTCCGTCAGTAATAGTTGAGCCTCTTTCTCCTTCTCTATCTCTGACTTGCACATTGTTCATCTGGCGGCATATGTGCCTTGAACATGGCACGCGTTGTCTTGCGCACATGCTCCCTCTGTTCTTTTATCATAGGAGATGGATGCGGCACGTACCTAGCTCCGATAGTATGCTCAATTTCATCAAGTGATGAGAAAGCTGTACTTAGATGGCGCGTGCTTCTCGGAGACGGTAACTCATTCATGTCCGCCGTTTCCTTTCCAGCGCACCATCTCCAGCCCCCAGATATTGAGGGAAACATGGGCACATGTCTGTGGCAGAAGCTGGTCGTCGAGGGGCCCGCTTTCTACGAGCGCTTCGGAAGGGGCGGGCGGGCGGGGCGCTCAAAGAAAATGCGGGAGAGAAAAATGATCATCCTCATGCACCCACGCAAAATTTCATGAGATCTCGGAGATGCATCAAACCTAGCGCCGCCAATGGTGGCGTATCGCTCTTATCGCCCTAGATAACCCAGGTTCTCTAGAAGACGAAGGTTTCACCGTCTCTTCTCTCCTCCTACCATGGTTGGGCTGATTCACAGGATCAATGCCGTCGTACGTACATGCTATGCTTCGAGCTGCATATATATGTTTAAGATGAGGCCATGATGTCTAGGTTGCCGACTCTTTTGTGGGCAGATGGTTTCACCTAGAGGGTTCAGGTCACCCCAAGGAGCGCGTCGGATCTCGGTTCTTGGTACGTCTCCTCAGGTTTCTGTCCATAGTCGTCGTATGGGCTAACCGCCGATGTTCTCTGCTTGTTAGACTGAGATTCGTGCGGGCCTCACAACATGGGTGAGTAGAAATGACTGTCACACGATCGCCCCGGATTGACCTCTACTTACCATGCAGGCAGCCATGGCGTACATCGTGCGTGATGTCTTTCCTGTCCGTCTGTAGCCAGCTATAACCGGTGTTTAGATTTCCGTCAACGCCTCCATCATATCCGATACCGGAGGGACGTGCGTGTGCACGACTGCCGACCTCTGCGTAAACGACCCGGTTTATATCGCCTGCGTGCAGGACGTCCACCGGGACCTCATCACGACGACTGCAGCCATCGCCGCTCTGGCGTCCTTTCTCATGGGTCTCCTCGCGAACTTGCCTGTGGGCATGGCACCCGGATTGGGTTTGAACGCCTACGTGAGTCGCACGTGTTACTCTGAACCCGCGTACCGTGCCGCACTCCCAGCGCTGCATGGACGTGGTACCTGAGCTCCATTCGCTGATTCCGTTTTGATAGTTCACCTACTCAGTTGTAGGGTACGTCAGTTGCTTGACATTATGAATATTCGCACGGCTGACATGTGCCTGCCATCAATAGCTTTCATGGGAGCGGTATCATTTCATATCGTGAGGCGTTGGCGGCTGTATTTTTGGAGGGGTCAGTGACCGGTTTTGCTATCTTAAGTGATTGCCAAAGACTCAATTTTGCGTTGACAGATGGCTGTTCTTTTTCCTATCTTTGCTTGGTCTGCGGCAATGGCTGGCACGAATCATGCCACAGTCGTTGGTCATGGCTGTTGGTGCGGGTATCGGCCTCTACATTGCGTGAGCAGTGAACTCAATCTCAGAGAATATCTCTCACTGACGTTAATCCAGTTTCATTGGGTTATGTAAGCTCTAAAAATTTTGCTACACTCTCGATTTTGACCAAGAATGTGTAGCTTCTGGCGGTCTTGGTGTCGTTGGTGGTGACACCACAAATCTGGTCGGTTTGGGTGGATGTCCTGCACAATGTACGCTTGACATTAGCTCCATCTGCTTTTCCCGCTAACTAGCATTGCAGACTTTGAAGAGAATCTCCCAGATTACTGCGCCAGCCATGTGCTGCAGAGCCCGACCATGTGGCTCGGAATCTTCGTTGGCGGGTGCGTTCCCATCTCCTTCCAGCGCATGAACTGCTGCGCTGACAAGACACGTATCCGCGTGCTTCGCTATCTCCAGGATCTTCACTGTGTTTTTAATGCTCTACCGCGTCAAGGGTGCTATTCTTATCGGCATCTTTTTGACCTCCATCATCTCCTGGCCTCGCCCGACCGCTGTCACGTATTTCCCGCACACGGACGCTGGCGACAGTGCTTTCGACTTCTTCAGGCAGGTCGTCACGTTCAGGCCGCTGAAGTTGATCGGCAATGCTATCGACGTAAGTCCAAAGTGAACCATGATCGTGCCTATCATATTTTCTGACTTAGCGCGCTTTTAGTACAACTATGGGTAAGCGTTTTTCTGGAACTGTATACGACAGAATCTTGACGCTGCTACAGCAAGGGACGCGTGTGGTACGCTCTTATCACGTTCCTTTATGTTGATATCCTCGGTAAGGAATGCCGCGAGACGCATGTGACGTTTCACACTAACAGTGCTATCTAGATACCACCGGAACGCTTTACGCTATGGCGAAATTCGCCGGCCTGCGCGACCCTGTTACTCTGGATTTTGAAAACTCCACGATCGCATACTGTGTGGACGCGTTCAGTATCAGCATGGGCGCACTCATGGGCACTTCCCCTGTTACTGCGTTCATCGAGAGTGCAACAGGTATCTCTGAGGGCGGCAAGACTGGGATAACCGCTATGACAACAGGTTTCGCATTCTTCATCTCTATCTTTTTCGCTCCGATCTTTGCGTCCATTCCATCCTGGGCAACTGGTGGCGCGCTTGTCATTGTAGGCTCACTCATGATTCGGAAGTAAGTCTTCTTCTATATAGAGTCTATGGTGCTGTGACTAATCAACCCCGTAGTGTGCGCGATATCAACTGGGATTATGTTGGCGACTCCAGTACGTCAACATGTGTGCGTAACGTGTTAGTTGACTAACAAATTCTTTCTAGTTCCCGCCTTCCTCACGCTCATTATTATCCCTCTCACATACAAGTTAGTATTTTGTCCTAACTCATCATACAGGCGTCTGACACCCGTTTAGCATCGCATACGGCGTCATCGCTGGCATCCTCTCGTACATTCTTATCAATGGTATCGCATGGGCTATCCGCAAGGTTGGCGGTGAACGTTTTGCGCCACCAAATTACGACGAGTCCGAGCCTTGGGTGATACCCCCTGGAAGCATCGTCCCAACCTGGATGTACGTGATATACAACGAACGTTCTAACACTGTTCTGATTTCCGTCGTGTAGGCGTTTCATTGCGGGCCGTGCAGGGTTTTATAATGAGCCTGTCAACATCACTATGGAGATGCATTCGCAGCCTCCGCGCTCCTCTATCGAAACATCTAGCATGGAGCACGCGAAACATACCCCAGACCAAATTGCCACCACCGTCTACGACAAATCCCAGTGAAAATGGGCAGCGGGCGATCTACCACCATTGGACAAATATTTACCCATGCTGTGCTCGGTCAGTCATTGTACAGCGGTTTTTATATACATATATTCCACGTTCTAAATCTCCCTTCTGTTGTCTTGAGTAGTAATTGTTGATATACTTTTGTTGGTGCACTATCGACGTCGATAGCTCAACCGCTTTCAGTATTGTGGATGTCATGATGTGCAAAGTAGGCAAGGGACCTCCTCGACACCCACGTACTACATAGTCATACCGTCACGGTGCTCGCGCTGCGTAGCTATTTGGCGCGACATCGGCGTGAGACCCTTTCACGCCTCTGGTCAGCGCTTCTCTCACGGTAGTGGCAGCTGACCTATACAGATCCAACACCCTGTCGCTATTGCCGTGTGCATACGTATGCGATCTCTTACTTACATTGAGTACATCAGCGGTTAGAACAATGTTCTCATTCAAGGATTCTGCGCCGAGCCATGTCCAGACGTGAGCATGAACCGGTGCACCACATAGGAGGCGGATTACCGAAGATGAGGTCACTTCGATCGAGGTATATATTCTAGCAGTTTGAAGCATTCATCGCTTACTGACACCTGCAATCCTACCCATCATGAATGCTACAGAATCTCTGCTAAATACTCTCTTCCCGACACCGCCGTCCTTTCCCCCGTCTCATGTCTCACCCCACCGTCATCCTGGGTGGGACCATGATTCCACGACGACTGTCCTGGAGCTGCTCAAGGACAATCATAAGAGGTGGCACATATTCTTTAACGACCTGAAGTTCCATAAGTGCGTCTGGTGTCCGTGAACCATGAATGGAGGCTTACTTGTCCGCATCCGGATCGCTATAGCCATGCGAGTCACCATCTACTGGCTATATACGCGATGGGTGCTAGCAGTACCACACTCAAAGCGGCGTATGAGACCCATGTTGTTTATATGAAGCCAGCTTATGACTCTCCTGGCCCCATCGACAAGTCCAATTGGAAAGACCATCTCGGTGATGAGCAGTACGTCATCTCGAGTTCTGTATGGGGACACATGCCAATGAATAGTCCTTCATAGTTACTACCAAGCCTACCTGGTGTTTTTCTCTGGATTACTTTTGTCGACCTCTACGCAGGCCATACTTGAGGACTATGTCATGTCGAAGGATGCAAATGTCGTCCCTGGAAAGGGAGGAAAGGCGCCCTTGATGCTCTCACGATTCATGGCAGGTTTCTTACATCCGGTGATACACGTCGGATATGGAGCTGAGTTCGGACTCCCTGGATTGGTCGCCGAAGGTATGCTTGGGATACATGGGGTTTCCCCTTTCCCGCCACTGACTTAGTTTGTTCTAATATCGCACAGGGATTGCACAGGCTGCCAGCCAAGACACAGAAGCCACCTCCCTGTTCCCTGCTGAACTGTTTGAAGGACCCAACGCGACACCTTTGTCACCCTCTGGGGTAGCATCTCGATTGGCATCGCTAGTCCTGTCTTCCAAGCCTGCTCAAGAGGGTCCCGGACTTCATGCTCTCGCTATCCTCACAAAGATTGCGAATGATCCGGATCTCAGTCCGAAAGCTCTCCAGTTGCCTATTCCCGAAGGTGAAAAGGACACCGCTATCGAGCGTGTTGTCAGGCTTGCGGGATCGAAGATTGTCGAGTACGCAAGCGAATGGACGGTGAACACCAGCATTGAAGCAAAGCTGGAGGAAGTTGTATGGGCAAACAGTGTAGTCTATGCTGTTGGTGGCTGGGCTGGGAGAAAGCAAGGCGAAGACGACAACGATGAATTCAACGGTGATTTCTTCCTGTATGTGTCGAAATTTCATGGTCGTGGATACAAATGCTGATAATCTTCCTTAGCATGCATGGGGTAACTTCCGCTCTCATGATGTCGTCGCTCCTTGGGTCTCTTTCAGCCGCCTCTGCTTCTCAGCTTCTGCGTGTCTACTTCACATTCTCCCTTGTCCTCTACATCGCTCGCGGCCGGCCTGCTCTCCCGATATCAGACTTCTACGCTGCGACCATCCCCAACCCAAGCGCACCTGGGACCCACCACCACCCCGCAGACAACACTCTGCCTCCTGCTGGCGCGCCAAACTCGTGGCTGCACATCATTCAGACAACCCTTGTACACCCCAACGAGCATCTGTGCAAACTGCAGCGCTCTCTTGCGCACTTTGCCGCTTTGTACGGTGGTGCGCCCGCAGGCCACTTTGCTGGCATAGGAGAAAATTTGGGAGCCCTGGATGGTACCCTGTTCATTCGCGCGGCCGGCTTAACTGCCAACAGACTCGGCTGGATGCGAGAGGGGCAGGAAGACCGTGGGTGGGATAACAAGGGATTCTTCTAGTAGACGCACTCGGTGGGAACCCTGGATGCTGTATGTTCAAGTAAGCTCTACAGCTTGGAAGGCTCGGCTCGTCTTGAAGAAAATGCCATCAACAACATTGTATGATTAGGGTCATGAAATCACGCATTGATTTAGACCGGGCCGTGTCGAGATTGTAGCTGATTGTGTTAGTCAATTTTCCAGGATCCGTGAGGTTGCAGCCCTCGAGACTTCCACCTGGTTGCTTCCTTTGCCACCTATTGCAACTTGAATGATGTGCATGCCATTTCAGTAGCTACTACCGTTCCCAATATCTTTCCCCAAGAGCCTGGAAAGGATCGATGCGTGGTAGGTCCGGGAGCCAGCTTCTAGTGTACTTGGAAATCGATGTATCTCTGACGATACATTATCGTTGTACATCGAAGCCAATGTATCTTCTCAATTCTAACGCTTGTCTAGTGATATATGAACAGATGGACGGGTGGATGGATGGATGGATGGATGGCATCATAGAAGATGAAAGATAGACGGTCTAGGTACTACTACGAGGTCATCTTCTTTTCCTCAATTGCCAGTACTCGCGCCAGCAATTATACAGCAAGAGCGACGCTGACTTTGTAGACTTTCGCCTGGTACTATCCACTACAGATTCCCACAGCTAACGGACATATGACCGAGAGGAGCATCTCGACTACACAGTATGGCGAGTGGGCCTAATACAATCATGATTCGTGAAATAGCAGCGATACTTGTCTTTAAATTAGCTATACCTGACTCAGGCATGGGCGGCCGTCACGGGTTCTATGGCGCTAATGTTTTGGTCAGCGCTATTTGCGACGCCCATAGGCTGTTCACGCTGAACTTTTGTGATCTATGCTTGGTTTCTGCCCACAGAACTAGCACTGTGTTTCATAGCATCTCCTGAAGAAGTTGTTTGCAGAGCCTCGAGGCGTACCGGCCGCATAGCTTCTGAAAGACTTCCTCTCACTGGATGTGCCTTACAAGTTCCTCAAGCAAACATATTGGAAATCCTTTGACGTCTCGCCAAAGTAGATCATCATACGCTCTGCTGTCGACATCGACACTCATGCGGGTTAATCCCATAGGTATAACAACGCTGGTCTCGCGTTCGTGGTCTACCTTGAAAAAGAAGCGGATAGTAGTAGTACCGAGTCATCTTCTCCATTCCAGAGAAGGCAATGACGACGTTACTCCACGCTTACCAGCTGACCCGCCTGCAAAATTTATGAGCGATGTCCAGCCTTCGAGCTCGAAGCTCCTCAAGATTATAACCACTTACGTGAGCATCTTGCGCCGTAAGTTAGCCGTAAATTTAAGGTTGGCGCATATTGGTTACTCGGTCCGCACTACAGCCCTGAGGCTCTCAAACTCTAGCTGCGGCACGTTTGAGTTCTCGATAACTTCCTACCGCACGACCTCGTGGGTTGTAGTACATGGTGAGCGTATCAATCTCTCGCGCGATTTTGTATCGCACTGATTTGTAGCGAACGCCACAATATGTGAACGACATGTAACGGGTAACTGGCACCACATGCAAGAAATGCTAGACGCACGCGGAACACAAGTAGCAGCAGAAAGCTATCACATCATGAACAGCTCTTGTCTTAGGTTTGATATATATCATCGCATGTTCATCTTACAGCAATTGGTTCTTATGGGCCCTAATCCATCTTTGTCTTTCATTTCAGTAACGCCTTCAGCAATATATAGTCTGGCTACTGTATCTTGTGCATCTTCTGCAAGATCCCTGAGGTTGCTGCTTGATCCTGACATCGCCACCATATCTATATCCAGTGGCATCGACTTGAAGCAGCTCACCAGCGATGGCAGCATCTACTCCCTTCCCCGTCCAGCTCAAACTCGACAATACTATCGGTGTAGCATTCGTCGGTTAGTATTCTCTCAGATATCATGTGTTGTTGCCGATAGACTGATCATGATACACACGTAGGTAACATCGTCGCCGCTGTGTAAGAATTTTCTCCTTTTCGCTCTGAGGTGACTTATGTACACCTCGTGCCTACAGATTCTATGGCCTCACAAGCGTGCAAGTATATACGTATTATACTCGAAGCAAACGTGACAAGCTGTTGTTGAAGATACTAGTATGTTGTCGGTTGAGATCGCTCGCATCGATGGGTATTCAATTGTTATCCTAGATTTCAGTTCTATGGTACAGCAGCGTCATTGCCTCACACATTCACCACTTAGACCTATTCGACAGGGTACTTGATACTGCTCACTTAGCCTTGATAACCCATGCCATCTATTACTATACCGTCTCCAATTACTCAAATCCAGAGGCTTTGCTGAAGGCACCTGCGTAAGACGCTCTGGTCAATCGCTTCTAATGTCCAAGGAAAAGCTGACCTTATCTCTGTTTAGCACGCTTGGTGTATGTCTTTATCTGGATATCTTCATCTCATTGAGCTATGAAGTAACGATGATCGTTTGTCCCTTACAGGTGCACACGGTCATCGCTGGCTGTAGCGATTTTATAGTTCGGGGGTTCGTTCCTCTGGTCACACGCGCTGAAATACATCTGACATCTCTATCTTTTGCAGAATATTCACGTACAGAGTATGGAGGTGTAGGTATGATCCATATACACCCGACTGCGGAGACTGAGCATTATATCAGTCAGTGGAAACAACAAGCCTCTTGTTGTGGCTATTGTGAGCGCACTATCTATCTGTATATACTCTAATTGTCAGTCTTACCGATGCTCTCCCCGCAGTCCGTGTTCGCGTTCCTAGGATTTCGTACGTGTTGTTCTCTTCGTTGCATTAGAATCGCAACCAACCCGTTGTTCAATGTTCGCGCAGTGGGTAGCCCAGGTGAGTAATTCGACGCAATCGGTATTGATAGACTTTCAATGATGGGTCACGTTCAGCGCTGGCTGCGTTTATGTACGTCTCGTACTCATCGCTACTAACCTGGGGTATAGAATCACTAAGGATCACTTCACAGCATCAAGCTTCAAGTTCTTAGCAAATTCACCACAATCTCTGTGCGTATCTGGCCTCCTTTTCCGTGCTATCTTGTTGATATTCTCCACGCAGTGGCTTGTATATGTCACCTTCGTATGTGGCGCATCGGCGGATATCCTGATTGCCACTTCGCTTTGCGTGATACTGTGGAGAAGACGTACTGGTTTCAGAAGGTAGGATTCCCCAGTATTGACGCACCACGAAACATATTTATTGAACGGTATTTCTAGAACAGACTCTGTTATCCACGTTCTCATGCTCTATAGCATCAACACGGGCGCCATGACTAGGTATGTGTCACATATCGAGATCGGCCCGGATACCTATCTCATTCTGCTGTAGTATATTCGCAATCGTTTGCATTCTCACGGTACGCGGTCATGATACGATAGCAGGGAAGTTCTAACGTCTTCTGCTTCTTATCTTTGGAATTCTAAGTTTGCAGCAATGCCGAATAACCTGATCTACTTTGCGTTCTTTTTCATTCTTCCGAAACGTGAGTATTTGCTGACGTCGTGGTCATTAACACAACTGACTGCAAGTTCAATCATGCGTGAAGTGCTCCTCAACTCTCTTCTCGCAACGCTGAACGCTCGTCAGTCCCTTCGGGAACATAGCGCGGGTGATATGGTCTCGATCCACCTTTCTAACATTGGCTCGTCTGCGACATCAGCCCAGCCTGCCTCTGACGGAGCTCGTACTCATCCCGTGCGTGCTCTACCTTTCTTGTCAAGTATCGCTAACAGGATCTCTGCAGGTGCTCGAGATAAAAATGGAACATTCTACTCATCAGAAAATTGACTGTGATTCAGTTTGACCCGATCTGTGGCAACACACGCACGCTAGAGTGTATAAGGTTCTTACTGTCGCCGTCGGCGTTTGGTAGCACATCAACAATAGAGAAAGATTTCATTCGAAGGCTTGGTTAGCTGGTTGGGGTAAACGAACGCCGTGCAATTGGAGGTTCGAAGACTGACGTAGGACAGCATGTATATATGGAAACGTCCCTACTTATGCATTGTATCAAATTCATCGGAACGATTGATCCCCATAGGAAAGCGTGCGTATAAGTGGAAGGCAACAAATCGCAAGGACTCACGACCCCGCTGCGACCCGTAGTCATGCACGAGTCAGCTCGGCTATACACTCCCTTCGCTCTCCGCCTGTATGACTTTGTCGTACTTTGGTTCTCCAATCGCTATGCCTGGCGCTGTCCTACCGACTCTGTTCTCCTTCCTTTCTTCAAGGACCACATCGGGTCCAGAGCTCATCTAGACATTGGGGTGGGCTCAGGATTCTACCTTGCCCACTCTGTCGAGAAGCTTTCAAGCTTAAAAACACTTTTCCTTGCCGACCTCAATCCCTCTACCCTACAGAAAGCGAGCGATCGGCTGGCAAGCGGTGGATATAAGGGCGAGCTGCAGACCTTGGAGCACGATGCGTTCAAACCGCTCTCGAGCGAATTTCATGGCGCTTTCGACTCCATCTCGCTGTTCTATCTTCTTCATTGTCTTCCAGGAGCCTTTCCTCAGAAGGCTGAGCTCGTCGTCTCGCAGCTATCACCTGCCCTCGCCCCGGACGGCACATTGTACGGGTCAACAATTCTGGGCACGGGTGTCAAGCATAACTGGATTGGGAAGATATTGATGCGCACATATAACAAGAAGGGAATCTTCTGTAACACTCAGGATTCGGAGGGAGCGTTGAGAGACGCGTTGAGCAAATACTTCGATAAAGTCGAAGTCAGAGTGGTAGGCATGGTAGCCATATTTACCGCGAGTAAACCGGTGAGCATACTTTGACTGTGATATGCTCTCGTTTCTGACATGAAAGCTTTCGTTCAGCGTAATGTTGCGCGTGCCGATTGATCTGGCGGACTGTCGCGGACATGTTCTGTACCTCGATCAAAGTAAGCGAATTGTCAGATCCGACATGGAGTCCTCCGTGACTGAAGCCGCTCTGCAGCTGTAGGAAGTAGTCCCGGGGTGAATTGGATGGGATTTTATAACGACTTGATTTGTATCTGATTCGGCTTTCGGTGTTCGAAACACATGTATGTACTTTGTAATGGTTCAAACCCCGCACCGCGATCACGTGAGTGGACACGCGAATGAGCGCGACACGCTTAGGCGCCTTCGCTTATATAAGCGAAACATGCGTCCGCCGCAAGTTCGTTTTGAAGTCGCAAGGACAACTTGAACCCTACCCTCACCTCGTCGTCTCTACACTCCAGACAGTGACGGCGTTAGGCCAGTCAGAATGTCTGCGCAGGTCTATCAAGATGTACCCCTCGTCTCTCGTCGCAATCCGCTCTCGAACAACCTCAACAACTATCGCCACCACGCACCTGGAACACCTCCCAAACATCACATGGAACCCTTAAAGCAGCAGCTAGACGTGCCTAAGCCGCCTGCGTCTCCCCCTCTTCCGCGTCAGAATGCAAAGGTTACACCACCCTCACCCCCTCGCATCATAACCGATAGCCACCAGCAGATAGAGCTATTTAGAATGGGGATGCTGGGCGAGGTAAGTCTTGGAGACAGTTTGTTCCCGGCCGCTATGCTCTGACACCATTTATATTTAGGGTGGGTTTGCACGTGTCTATGAAGTGAAGGACCGGAGGGGTCATCGCTGTGCCTGCAAGGTCGTCACTAAATCCTCTCTCAAGACGAAGAAGGCCAAGACAAAGGTGTGTGGCCATGTCTCTCGAAGTGCGGTCGATGTCTGATTAAGTTGCGTGCACTTAGCTCTGGGCAGAGATTAAGATTCATAGGGCTCTGCGCCACCCGAACATCGTTACATTCCAGGAATGTTTCGAGGATGACGAGAACGTTTACATGACACTTGAGCTGTGTCAAAACGGGTCGCTGATGGACATGCTTCGCAGCCGGAAGCGGTTCACGGAACCAGAAGCACGGTTTTATATGGTGCAACTGATTGGGGCGTGCCACTACATGCATAATTGCCAGGTTATTCACAGGGACCTGAAGTTGGGCAACATTTTCTTGGACTCCAATATGAACGTCAAGGTGGGGGACTTTGGGCTGGCAGCTCTGATCGAAAATCCGGGTGAACGGAAGAAAACCATATGTGGGACGCCTAATTACATTGCACCGGAGGTGTTGTTCGACACAGCGAACGGTCACAGTTTCGAGGTCGACACATGGTCGATCGGTGTGATACTATACACGCTAGTCATTGGGCGTCCACCATTCCAAACGAAAGAAGTAAAGGCCATCTACAAGTGAGTGTGAGATTGATTGAGATTCCAGTACCCGATTTCTTATATGTCTTGCAGGCGAATCCGCGACAACGAGTATGACTTCCCGGAGGAGCGTGTTGTCTCTGCAGAAGTCAAAGAGCTAATTCAGATTATACTCACGCCCAATCCTCAAGAAAGGCCAAGTTTGCACGAGATTCTCGAACATATATGGTTCACTAGGGGAATCGTACCGTCACGCATTCCTATAACTGCACACGATGTTGCCCCGAACTTCTCTCACATCACGCGGACTGTCTCAGAAGTGAACCTGGCGAACCTCCGGCGCGCAGCGTTGCTAGACGACGAAACAGCAAGCATTGCAGTACCGCCTGCACCTACTGCGAGCAAGTCGCGTAGCACGAGTGCCAGCACGAGCCTCGCACAGCAGGAGAAGGAGTTCCAGAAGGCGGTGCAACCCGGTAGCCCGATCTCTGCGCTGCTGAGCTCCGCGCGCCAGCCGCTGCTTGTTGCGCCCACAATGTCGCGTGGAGAGCAACCGCTCATTCGGAAACTCCAGGCGGCAAAGGTCCAGGCGGCGCGCTCCCCTGGACGCGAGCTTCGTCAGGGCGGATTGCAGAACATCGAGGAGGAGCAGGAGGCGGCAGGAACGCGTGCAGAAGAGCAGCGGAAGAAGGAGCTCGAGTCGCAGAAGGCGCGGATCGTCGCGCAGATGGTTCCCACCTCCGCGCCAGGCTCGTCGGATGACCAAGAGAACATTCCTCCCAGAGAGCATCGCGGACGGAACGAGAAGGCGCGTGAGAAGGCATCGTCGAGGGATGCTGGGACGGGTCCGCTGAACTTGAGGAAGGCTCTTGCGGACCCGGCACTGCTTCCGTCATCGCACTCAGGGCAGACTGTCAAAGTCAGCGGATTCGAAGCTGCCGCGCAGGTGCTCACTGCTGCATTCGAGGCGAGGGCGGCGGGGAAAGTATTTCGCGATCCCCGCGCGGACCTGGACTTACCGGATCCGAAGGTCTTCATCGTCTCATGGGTGGATTATTGCAACAAGTATGGTATGGGTTACGCCTTGACTGATGGGTCGGTTGGAGTGCACTTCAACGATTCCACAACGATCGTGCTCTCGCCTGACAAGATGTGCGTCACCATCTATTGCTTACTTATTGACCGCTGACAAGATTCTCGTAGTCATTTCGACTACGTTTCCTCCAAACGACAAGGCTCCGTCTACGTCAGGAAGAATTACACTGTGTCTGAGTACCCGGAAGAACTCAAGAGCAAGGTCTACCTCGTCAAACACTTTGAACGCTATATCATGGACCGACTTTACGGCGATTACGACTACACGTTCGTTGACCACGAACGTACGAAAGGGATGGATTTTGTGCAGAAGTACCTCCGCATGAAGCAAGTCATCGTTTTTAAGATGAGTCACGACGCCATTCAAGTAAGTGGCTCCGAGTACCCTGCATTATACGCTCGCTGATCCAAAACTGCTGTGTAACAGTTCAATTTCTACGATCACTCAAAGGTTATCCTTTCCTCACATGGACTCGTCGTCACACATATAGACAAGAACTACAACATGACGCGGTTCTCGCTGAGCGAGATCATGGCTATCTCGTTGCGTGCACCCGTAGCCGACCCAGATCAAGCCAAGCTGCACCAGCGACTCCTGGAGAAGAGCAAATACTGCAAGGATGTGCTCGTCACCATCGTCAGCGCAGCGCAGGCACAAACGTCTCCCGAGTCGGAATCTGCGGCCCCTTCCGCGCCTGCCAACAGCATGCACACGCTAACGAGTCGCACATCGAAGATGTCTCTCCGGTAACGGAATCCGTCCCTTACGGCCTCAGCAGCTCGGAGGCTTTTGGGGAGCGGAGTATGCCCAGTGTATTTGTGTGCCGTGTCAAGTACAGCTGTGTTGTGCCGTCAACGTTAGGTTGCCGGCATAGCCTCTGCACTTGCGTCCCATCCTTACTAGTCTAGTATCCTTATTTACGAGTGCTATACCCCCGCATGAATCATCCATTGAATCTGACCCATAACTCCCTTTCGTATCCCTCCGTGCACGCTTGTCTCGTTGTATACAGCATTCGCATTCGCAGCACTCTATTCATTTGGTGAACACAATGACTCTATGAGCATACAGGCCGGGCTACGATGCTTTAGGTCTAAATATCTGGGCGAGACGGATCCAATACCTGAGAATCTACCTAACAATTCGCAATTCCAATTTCCTATACACGTATAACCTCTGCTTGCGATACGTGGAGCCTTCAATGTCGTTCCTGACATGTCCCGTTTAGCTCAGTTGGTAGAGCGCGTCACTAGTATTACGCGATGACGAGGTCAGTCGTTCAAGTCGGCTAATGGGAATTTATTTTATATTCTCAAGATTTCTCCAATGGCAAATTTTATATTTTCTTCCGACTATTGCCCTTGAATGACCGACCTGTGCAAAAGTTTGCAATCATCGAGTAGTGTACGGATATCAAATATATTGTAGCCTCAATAGACCACTTGGGCTTGGAACAACTCATTCAGGAGGTTGCTGCTGGTACATACTTAGAATCTCTCAGGATGCCTACTAGACTTGCTAAAATGCGACGTCGCACTAGTTGTTGGACGTCGAGAAGGCGTACCAAATTCACTATAACGTACGGGTTGCGAGAGCAATCCCCTCCGAACTCAACAAATCTTCATACTCGTAAGTTTTAACACTGCGTTACCTATACCGGCACCCCTGGAACATCCTGTATAACACTAACAACGTCTGGAGTCCTTGCAGACGAAGAGAGATGTTCAGCAGGACGACGCAACGCTCGAGCAAGGGCTTTTCTATGCTCACTCAGAACGCTTGATGTTAGTAGGTCATATCTGAATGGTCATCGGAGCGTAGAAAGTTCGTTCCATACTTGCCCCTTGAACTAACGCAACCTAGTGACATGAGTTATCGCACAAACAACGTCATGAGGAATATAGATCCAGCAGTGAAGGACGCATGGATCATACGCATGTAATAAGACCTAATGGATACATGGCAATACTCGTGAGGAAGAAACCGAGCAGTCGCCCCGAACTCCCATAGGATATACCGGCAGCCTCCGGCAAGACACCCAACGCCACAAGCGACGCGCTTAGAACGTCGAGGGGCGGTGTGCGACGAAGGTAGAGCGGACCTTCGAGACACGGTGAGGAAGGGGGAACTTGAGGTGAGGGACAAGGAGCTGCTTGATGTAAGGCCGGCGGATATCCTCGGTCTTCTGGATCTCAACCACACGGAGAATCTACGACAAAACCAGTTGAGAACATCTTCTCCTGGTGAAAGCAGAGTCAACTCACGTGGATGGACCGGAAGCGGGCACGGTGGCGGGCGGCCATGTCCTGGTAGAGGGCCTTGACGGCATCCGATCGGGAGAGCTCGCGGAACTCCTTGTACATGTTGTGGGTTCCGGACCGCGAGTCATATCTCAGCCAGATACCGAAGTTCTTGACCTTCAGAGGCTTCTTCTCGTGGATCTAGAGGGACAATTGGCCGATGCGAAGCGAACGACGCAATGACAAGACCTGCAGTTAGCCTCCCATTCCGCCTGCCATTTGAACGGCTGCAAGGGACAACATGTGGGTTATACGCACAACATTGACACCAAGGATCTCTCCGCTGGCCTTCTTGACCTTCTTGAGTTGACTGCAAGGCGCTCAATTGGGGCAACATTAGGACATGAGTAGGAGACGCACCGAAGGAAATACCAGAAACGACTCTTTGCGACGACCTCGTTCGGTGCGAAGATGCGCATGCGGTAGATTTTGGGGGTGGGGTCCGACTCAGTCGGGAGATGGCGACCAACGACCTGGAATTCTTGAAGAGACATCTGTAGAATATGCCATCAATATTGTGTACATCCAAAATTTGTGAGACCAATCCATCTCATAGCTCCAGCATTTCAGCCGTGTGCAACAACAGATAGTACTCTGAGTATACCAGCAGCATAACGATACTCACTTTGGGTGGATATCTTACCGTTGAGACCGCGGACGCCGTTCAGTGAGTCGAGCTGCTAGTATCAAGCGACGGCGACGAACAAAATTAGACGCCTTAACGGAGTTTCAATTTACACAGGCGCGCACATGGACCGCGGTCAGGTGCTCAGAATTCCACGCGACGCGACGACGCGTCACGGTCTTGTCCAAACCACAACCACCACGCGCTTCGACTCGGTGCTGCTCCTCGTCTTTCAGCCTCGTCGCATGTCGTTTGTAGTCTCATACTTCCATCGAATCTGACCATTTTCAAAGGAATGGCTTCTTCACGCTCTGCCTCGTGCACAATCCGAACACCAAGTAGTTCTTGGCTGCCACCCACTGCCAGGCGATACTGCTTCGAACTTTGCGCTTCAGAAGCGACGCAAACGAGCTGCTAGAGAGTGCGATTTGCTGGAGAGCCGGTAAGGAATGCTATTAGGGCACGACCAGCTACCATCGGTATGTGACGGACTAGTATAGCGTGTCTAAAGCAGCTAATTACTTACTTTTAGGTATAGTTTGCGTCATCATAATCAACTTTAGCGATGACTACGTCTCAAACTTCAGCTTGCACCCGGATTGCATTTGCCAGCAAGTTCGGCTACACTTACTTGCCATCCGGATTGGGCGATCTGGGTTTGCGACTGCACTTCCCAGTCGATACCGTTTGTGACAGCTCCCAAGGCTTCTGATTACGCGGACGACATCTGACTGGTCAAATGATCTGCAATAACATCTTGTTTGCAAACTATATTCGAACGGCCACGCATCTATACTCTGACTTTGGACGACTTTCTCCCGTACGCTCAGGCGACTGTAATTCTGGGACTGCTCCACTGTATATTGCATAGGAAACCTCGCTTGACCTCACACAAACTCAATCTTGGTCATTGCCTCATGTACTCGTCCATCCTGTCGTTAGTGCAAAAAGAACCTATAGATTGTCTCGATCACGTTCGAAAGTTCGCCTCTATAGTTGGGTGCTGTCTTGAGCTTTTCTGGAGATGCCGTGTCCGAGGGTGCTCCAGCCTCCGAGGTCCAGACATACATGACAGGACTCTGGGTAGTTTGAAGCTACTCCACCTTAAGAGTGGCAATATCTACGAATTGATGCCGTTGGTGAGCTGTTCTAGCGGTGTGTCATGTGACTCTGTACTCGTGCCCAATCTTTCAGTGACAAAGGGGCTGTAAATATGATCCGCAGGCCTGTGAGCGTATGTATACAGCGCCCTCGGGTCCATACGAAGACAAAGCAAACTTCATGTATTTGTCATTCACTATTCTGTGGTGACACCTCGCGGTAACATCGTAAATCGATAGAAAGGGAAACATTTGTCGCAATGACCGAGGACTTCTCTGAACATTTTACATCCTGTCGCCCCTTTATCAGGGAGATCGAATTCTGTAGGCTGTGAAAGGTCGCGATGTCGAGCTATTCCCTGTTTTCTCGCGAGTGGATGTCCATGTTTCAGTTTCCAAGTAGAAGGTATGTCCGCCCGGCGACGCCACTGACCAACCCGCGGGCGGGATTGCAGAGTTAGTTTCTCACGGTCTAGACGCCCATTTCATGCTCTTGAACATCGACTACCATCTCGAATGCCTTTCGCTCAGACGAACCCCCAACCTCGAGTCATAGGCCTGAATGACAATAATTCTCAAGGTTTTATTTCATACCGTATGATGTCGCCCGAGCGGCGCAAGATCCACCCATGGAAGAAAGGTAAGCAAATTACAACGCGGTCTCATGTCTGTCTCCTTCAGGCTGTAAATGACGGGTTTGACGTGTATTTGCGGGTTGTTATATGCGATACTAGAATGATTGGTGCATGAGTATGCGGTTGGGGGGCCAACACTGGTGACAAGTGGGATCGCAATATAGTGACTCCGGTTCTGCGTTCTCAACGAACATCCAAATTTGAAGCGTCGACGTGTCTACAAATGTTTGTCAGAGAATATTACGGTGAGTTGATACGTATGAGTCTTGATTATCTCAATGCAAGATTACTGACACGAGAGGGAACAGATGAATGCCGAGCCTGTCACAACCGTTGCCGTTGACTGGCTCTTAACACGACGGATGACCTCTTGGTCTAGTCTCGCTTCAATCACGCTTCAGTCATGGTGATTCGTCCGTTATGCTGCTATTGGCTCTATATTCATTGCATCGATACGCGTACTGGACAGCTATTCACCGAATCTCGCCGTTCCCTTACTTTGTGAATCTACGACTTGCTTGTCTCTCATGTTCGCATGCGTTCTGGACGACGAGGACTAGATCGCTTTTTCGCTCAACTACAATCTCTACATGCGCCAATAACCGTAGGACGCTCAGAGTCGAGGCTCGACGACCCTTATTTCCTGGCAACACATGCGCATTCGCACGCATTCGACTCGCAACCTTGGATCGTCTCAAAGATCTTCATTGATATCCGTCTCCATCTCTATCATGTTCTCCCAACTCTCCGTACTTGCGGTACTGCATCAATTGCTTGTATTATGCTCTCTAGCCGATGGACAAATTCTGAGGAGGATTCCTCTAGAGCAGACCCTGAGCCTCCATTCTCCTCGTCCGATCAGAGAAGGGTGGTGCCAACAAGAACTGATGATCTTCGATGAGCTCTATCTTCTCAGGCCGAAGACATAGTAGGTCGGCAAATTGCCTCTCGTCCATGTTGCTGATATGAAATATCTTACCCCCGGTAAGAGTCATCTAGCAGTACTGCAGAGCTATCCCTTTCCAAGACTGCCGCATAAAACGATCAGTCATGCGCTATGCTATCGCACGGCATGTATTTTCTGTTCCTCCGAAGATAGGATGCATTCTATTGATTGGGGCACGGGTGTATAGTTGCTCGACAATGTTTCGTGAGTAAGCCGTTGTTTTCTTACGATGTTTGCATTGTACTGATGGTCTCACGCCGTGAAGAAAGCAATCCCGGTGGGAATCTCTTGTCTTGAAAAAACGAGGTGTTGCTGCGCGGACCGATGCAATTGTCTTTGGTCTGATTCATGTTGCTTTCGGAGCCTGTTGCCGTGTTGCGTTGTAGGTCCCTCAACTGTAGTGTGGCGCTCGCGTATACGGACACGAGGGACACCAGTTCACCCAACATCCCCTCATTTTACCGCCCTCCCCGAAGGTGCGATTCTTGACGACAATATTGTTCGCGGTTTGCAGAAAGTTGACCTCTCAAAGCTCCTAGACAAGCGGCCTCTGCTTCAGCTGTCGTACACAGTGACGCAACAGTTGCGCATAACCTGGTACTATTAACACCCCGCTTGGCGTCAAGGGATCATCTTGTTTACTGATCATGAACAAGGGGCGTTCCCCTTTCGTCAAATATCTTACGCGCCTGCTGATTCGGGATGCGATGCAAATTCTCAAAGGCACAATGGATGCGCGTGCTCTTAACGCCTCTCGGCTCGCAGTCTGATCGGTGGATCGCATAGCGCTGCAAACCAATGCTCAGGAATCCCAATGTCAAATTTCAACAACGTTACGCGAGGAGAGACGTGTGTTCAATCCGGTCGACTCGGGGCACACATCCAATACGTATCCCGTGTGAATGAGGAATACTCTGAATACCGAATGGAGGGAATGCAATAGTCACTGTGCGTAAATAAATTGACACTCAGGATCCGACTCTCTGAAGTATAAAAGCTCTAGCGAAGCGGGCATTGAAGCTCAACCTCCACCGCCCTCTTGTTCTCATCCAAATACTGCACCAAACCGCAATCCCAACCACCTTCTCATCCCTATCCCTCACCACAATGGCTTCTTCCACTACCACCGCCACCGCCTCCACTTCCGCCACCCACATATCGTGTGGTCTCGATCTACTCGCCATGGTTGCCGATATGCTCTCCCAGAAAGAGTCTTCGACGCTCCAGATTCCTGGGCACGGCAAGGCCTGCACAATTCCCGCGCCACTCGGCTGGTCCGACACAAACAGGACACAGACCTCGGTGAGTCTTCTTCATGTATGTCACCGCCTAAGCTGTCTAACCATGCACTCAGCCCAATAAAGCTCAGAACAAGGGCGGCATCACCATCACACTAGGCCCGACAAATTCTGACAAGGAGAACGCGCGAGCCGGTCGTGCGCAGGTGGACATTGATGTCACTGCCGCCGCCACTCCCATTGCGACTTCCTCGGCGAACGTCAGAACCAGCCATGCACGGGCGATCCCCCCGTCCGACCGCGTACTGCGCCCGAGGACCAAGCGACCCCACGACGACGACTCAGTAAGTTGTAATAGGTGGCGTGTATTATTGAACATCGCTCTGACACCACCATACACAGACCGCCGCGCTTCTGCCAACGCCCGCCCAGAAAAGGCGTATCACGATCCGACTCCCAAAGCGGGCCGTCGCCATCGTGCCAGCTGAAGAGGACGAAGGTGAAGAAGAAGTCATCAACGAAGAAAGCGAAGTGGAAGAAGACTCCGACGACGGCGGGAGTGTGTACGAAGAAGACGAGGACGAGCTCGACGACGAGTATGAAGACGGCCCCCGGTTTCTCCCAGGGACCAAGCTGCAAGTACGTGCGCCTCACATATTGTTAGACTTGTGATCACTTACACGTTCGCTCTCCTCTAGAAACGCCGGCCGGTCGGACAGAAAGTACGTGATATCAACCTCTGTCTGCCATCTCAGTCGCTGATTCTCTACTCGCAGCGCCACCTCATCTGCAGGATCTGCGGAGGCCCAATTTATGGGCGCGATTCGGACATGGAGCGCCACATACTAACACATATAAACGTGAACCGCTCTATGTATGTCCACCTATAACCGTTCACCTCTTCGATTTGACTGATAGATTACTCTCTACAGGCGGCCGCATGCTTGTGAGATGCCGGACTGCTTTCATCGGTCAAATCAACCGAAAAACGTTGAAAAGCACACCAAAACAGTGCAGTAAGTTGATATCCTCTCAGCAGTGTGCAGCTTGCTTTACTCACGTGAGTGGGTTTCAACAGCAAAACTAAGGAGCAAGCGTGCCCTGTCAGATGGGTAGATGCAGAGGGACGCGATCTGCGCTCTTGCAAGTTTACGTGCCGCGTTAAGTCGACTATGACTCGGCACGAATCGGAGATTCATGTCGAGTCATGAACTTCGTACGTAGTCTAGATGTGTCTGTTTGAGTGTGTATTTCTAGTATCAGATTTGTTGTCGCTGTAGTGTCATTACCATGTACTTGTAGTCCCCATCGTATTGGACGCTTCCTTGTATCACGTAGATTATCTCTCCTGCACTATGCGTTCGAACAATATACACGTGTTAAATCCATATCACACAGTCCGACGCGTGACTAAGGGTTCTATCTAACGATGAAAACTCTCGTACCGATCTGCTTGCATGTAAATGACTTAAAAAATCTATCATATGTATCAAATTTTTATGTTGATCTTATGGGAGCCCCAGCATCAAATTGGTGTAATTCAACGTACATTGTTGGCCTCTGACCCTCTGCTGGCCGGAGCACTCTGTGGTCTGCACAAGCAAAACACCATAAAGACGTCTGATGGTGTGTGACAAGTTCAAACGTATTGTTTGCCAGGATACTCAGCGAGTGTTGTCATCACGATCACGAACTGAGTACAGTTACATAGATACAATTATAGCGTAATAGCCTCGCGTCCTCAGGCGCATCCTCGAAATCGCGGCTGACATGTGTCTGCTCGAACTTCGCCTACCAGGCCCTCTGCTGCGCTCGGGCCTTGTCCACAGCACAGATTGGCATGCCGATTAGAGTTGCGGCCTGCACAACTGTCAACGATCCCGAATTCGATCATCAGAGGCGTCGATGAGAAAGAGCAACTGCACGTGCTTGAGAGCCTCAGCGAAGTCGCCGCGAGCAAGTCAAGCGTCTTTGACACAACCAGCACAATAGCGAAAGTGCAAAGACACACAGTCTTTATGCATGGTCACCACGCCTGTGGCACTCTCGGCGATACCAGTACATCTCAGCCATCTGGGACCCCAACACCCTCTGTGCAATAGTGGCGGCAGCGACGACAGGATTCGGAGTAGTCAGAACTGCGAGTCGTTGGATTCGCCAGCACCAGGCGAGCAGCAAGGAGGATTCAAGCGAGTGACGGATCTATGCTTGTTATAGGTAAGGCTTATCTCGTCGTGGACAAGCGTCCAGCCAGACAGTCGCGTCGATGGAGGTCATTGTCGTCTCTCACTCTGTCTTACCCGGTCGTTGGGCGTGCAGGCTGGACTGTGTCCGGTGCAGTAGAGCCTGTGTGGTGATGGATTGTTGAGTAGCTAAATCGGAGTGCTGCGTTTGTCATCGTGACGCAGGCGCAGTGTGGGACTGAGAGGAAGTTCAGGAAGGCTTTTCTTCGGACACTTTAGTGACGTGACATGAGTGGATGAGTGTTGGAAGCTGTGACAAATCTCGCAAAGCCTACTCAACAGTTATTCCGTACAGTGCACACAGAGCCTACCTGTGACCGATCTTTGCAATGGACCATCAAGATAACGAGAGTGGGTCTCTCTTGCATGGTCCCATGGTCGGGATTCTACATTCATGGTGAGTCGTGTACTCAGGTGGCGATACCAAAGTCTAGGAATAACACTGGGTCATTTTAGGGAATCATGAGATGCGTGTAAAGGGTTCTGGGACTTCAGAAGGTGTTTGACACTATTCCACTTGCCTCCAAGGCTGCCAGAGACGGGAGCCAAGTGTTCAACTACCTTCAACCACCCCTGACCTCAGACAATACACTCACCTTCGGCTTATGCTCTCCAGACTTCAGAGAGATATACTGCACGGCAGTTGTATTACTTTCATCCTCAAACGGTGTTTGAGTATCTTTCTGAAGGTGAACGAGGATTTCGTCATCCAAGATCACTCCTCTCCACTGGTTGAAGAGTTCTCTCCCATCGCTACGCGTCGCTTCGAGACATGACCTCCGGGAGGCGTGCAGCTGTTCATCCTCCAACACCACCTCATCTCGCCAAAGCAGACCACCGTCCACTATACTTAACTCTCGTACCGCGCCACTCCTACGTACTCCTGTCATGATTTCCACGAGCTTGGGAGGTCTATGGCATCTAAATCCAATCCTGGTGAGTGTCCTCTCCAATCGCGCACCGCAACGCACCCAAAACAGCCTGGCAGCAACCGTACTAACCCACACCATCGTTCTCGGCGTGGGAGTTGCACCTGCGAGGCGACGTACATCGCGCAAGCCCAGCAGGGAGGTACTGGCTACCACGTATTGCACAATATCGATTTCGATCACTGCTTCTCCAGAAATCGCTCGCTACAGATCAAAAATCAGATCATATCGCCCACCTCCAATTTTCAGAGTGCGGCCAGTATGCCGGTAGCGATGCCTGGCCGCATCACAGCAAATGACATGGACCATTGGCCAGTATTAGAACGACCGGCGGTGGCTCGTAGCGTCTAGGAGAAAGGACCCCGGTATTGCGGCCACTCTAAAGATGTGGTGTCGTGGGTCAATTCTGCCTCTATGCGCGCACTGTTTTGCCATGGATAGTAGAAAATCGTTTGGAGCGAGCAATTATGTACTGCCAGTTGATGAGTCGAGGGAATGGTGATAGTCGAAAGTGGGAGCTTCGGGACTGTGGTCATTAAAGTGTGGCGGGAACAGTCCTGCAACCCGGGCACGTTACTGTGTTCTGTGACGTTTAGTAATTGTCTGCAATGGTCTTGAGGCGCGGCAGACAAAGTCGGTACATAAAGGCGAAATGGAGATCTCTGACATTGTATGTCTCGGGCAGGAGAGATTGAACAACTATGGGAAATCCACACTCTGGACTTGTACAGCACACCGCGTCAACGGAGACGGTTAATTAGGCGCTTCTACAACGGTCACGTGTTAACGATTCTCACGCGACGCGACGACGCGTCTCGTTGGCGTCTTGTCCGAATCTCAACTTGTTCACGACCACCACACGCTTCGACTCGGTGCCGCTCTTTGTCTCCCAGCCTCGTCGCACCCAGTTTATGGTCCTATGACTACATGGAATGTGGAGATCTATTGAAGGAATGGTGGCATACATGCGACTTCTTCACGCTCTGCCTCGGGCGCAATTCGAACGGGTTGGCACACTCACAACACAAGTCAGACATGGCTCCCGGATCCCACTGCTTCAAGTTTCTACGCTTGGGGAAGAGTTCTGCAAACGAGCTGCTAGTGAGTGCGTTTAGCTGAAGGGCCGGTAGCGCATGCTAATAGTGGCACAACTGGAGTTCAGATATCCTGAGTGCCCCGGACTGATATCATCTGTCATAAGCTACTAAGCATGTAGTGTGAGTCTCATAATACAGGTAGAATCTACGAGGCAGATCTGGCTCTGGCCATATCTTGCGTCACTAGAACCAACTTCGGCGACATCTCAATCTCTAGCTCGCACACAGATCGCATTAGGCGGAGGCCAATAAGTCCTGCTACGTCTGGCTTGGGCTTAATGATTTACTTCTGTGCTCGACAGTCATTGTCTTTTGGGACGGCTCTCAGGTTTAAGGCTTCCAAACACAAGGACGACACGCGACTGCTCGATATCACTCACATCTAGGTCACAAATTTATGTCGAACGGCCATGTAGCTATGCTCTGACTTTCGACAACTTCATCTCGTACGCTTCAGCCTACTGTAATCTTGGGACTGCTCTACTGCGTACCGCATGAAAATATCTTGTCTGTCTTTACAGAATCTCGATCTTGGATTTCGCCACATGTACTCGTCCATCCAGTGTCATTAGCGCAAAAAAGATCTATAGATCGTCTCAATAACAATTCAAAATTCGCCTCCATGTTGGGATGCCATCTTGTGCCTAATAGGGCACTCCAAAGGGTGCCCCGAGGCCCGGACCTACATGACTGGGTTCTGGGCAGATCAGGATAGATTGAGACTACACCATCTTGAGAGTGGCGGTGCCCACGAATTGGTGCCGTTGGTGCGCTGTTCCAGCGGTGATGTGATGACTCAGAGTTCAACGAAATCGGGGCCATGAACGTGTTCCGCAGGCCTAGTAACGTGTGTTCGCCACGCTCTCGCGGTCTACATGAAGACAAAGAAAGGTCAGTGTGATTGTTATCTCCATTGTTCCGCGGTTGCTCATATCTCATTGTGAATAGGTAGAACAGCATTATGTTGCAATAATATCCGAACTTCTCGCTAGCAAATTTACATGCTGTCATTACCTTATTGAGGATGTCAGGTCGTTCTGAAACTGTAGAAGGCCGCAATACACGCCTTTGAGCAACTTCGGCGGCTTCGCACAATTCAACAGCCAGGGTTAATAAGACGGTTCCCAAGCAAAAGGTATGCCCGCCGATTACGATCCCATCAGTTCTGAATAGCGAACAAAGGCAGGCATACTTAGCTGCCCAACGGCTGTTCACCCGCGTGTAAGGAGCGGCACGGTCATGAGCCATCAGAGGCCTGTATCATGCTGCATTCCTTTGCGCAGTTTCTCACAATGGAGCGTTGCGCCGCCACAAAGCAAGATCAGGGGCAAAGAAAGATACCTGACGCTGGAAGAACTCCGAGAACGCGTCTGGTCAGACGGTCCCTGGGAACGTCTCCGTTCTAAGGAGGCGATGTTCAACACTGCCGTGCGTCTGAAAGCCGCTTATGATAAACAGCCAAGGTATAAAGCGGAGGCTCGATATCTCGTTCAGCTCAACTCACTCAACGCCTCTTCCTTCCCCCGAATGTCTGCATCCTGCTTTCCAATGGCCCTTATCCACTACCCTAACGGTGCTGAGTCGAGACTCCTCGACACCGCCAGCATCATGCTCAGTGCTGACGCTATCAGAGGTACTCGCCTCACCGAACTTGAACCCGCCCTCCAAAAGATATTGGGCGACCACAACACGGGGTCTCGTATCATTGAGATTCCATCATTGTCTGACGAGAAGGTGCAGCCTGCGGAAAATACAGAAGTGAGTTCTATGCATATTTTAATTACTAGAAACTCATCTGACTTCAACGCAACAGCCCAAGGCTGCTATGCCCGATGCGCAACGCCGGGTGACCACTGGGGGGTCGAGAAAGCGCCCCCGGAACGATGAGGTAGGCTGCATGTTACTTAATTTGATGCTTTGAACCTTACACTTTACCCGCAGAACGTCGACGTGGATGCGCCACAGCCTCCGGCGAAGCGCAAAGCGTCATCTCATCCATCTACTTCGACCAAGGGGAAGAGCGTGACGGCACTGAAGGCGTCACTAGCAACCAGCAGCACCTCAACCCATGAAATTGCAGAAGTAGAACCAACTTACGACGCTAGAACAGTACGTACAGACACAAGTTCCATTTGCACTTGGATTAACCTCAACATCACTCAGAAAAAGTGGCTATGCGGAATATGTAAGGAGCCAATATCCCGTAAGGGGGACATGCCACGGCACATGCGAAGACACATGAAAAATCCGTCAGTACCTTTATTTTATAACAGCCACATATTTCTAAATATATTCTTGTGATTCTCCAGACCTCTGTCATTCTGTGATTTTCCCGACTGCGTACGACAGGATAAGCAGCCAGCGAACATCAAGATCCACAAGGCGGATGTACAGTACGTATCTTCCCTGTGCCCACTCTGATATAGCTTACGACAATATACTCTCTTTCAGTCACAGCGCTCAACTCAAATGCGACTCGCTCTGGAAAGACGGGCCTGAGCCCCACGGTGAACGCCCGTGCAGATTCACATGCCATACAACGCGAGGCATGTCCCAGCACAAAGCCGATGCCCATCATGAAGCCTGGGTGTCCAGAGGAGCTTGAAATCTAGACACATATTGCTGAGATTTACCCAAGACATGTAGTAAGCACGTCTCGTTACCGACGGAGCTCTCTGTATCGATAGTATCATTGGACTCCGAGAAATGTATTAATACGAAACTGTAGCGTTAAATATTTTTATTTTTATTTTTATACCCATACATCGTCAAAATAACAAAATAGATTTGCTGTGCATAAACTGCAGTGGTAGCCGCTTCTTTTGCTGTTCATGACAGCCCGCCCTACGACCGATGTAATGATCAAGAGTCAAGCTTCAAAAAGGCGGGAATGCCGCCCTTCCGAGTCCCGCCCCGAGCGGAGGTTCATAAATAGACGCACGTGTTCTTTCATACCGTCCATCATCTAGGATGCCTGAGTCTCTCAGACGACTTCGCTCTCGAAGGATGCATGCGTCAGCAAATCGGAGTGAAAATTTCCTCGACGTTAAAGAGAGGATGATGTTGTCGCCGCATCCAAGCAAGACTGCATAAAGTAAGCAAATCACTCTTCTCCGACTGCTGAAGGTTGCGAATGTAGCCTGTGGCTCCGAGATCAAGTCTTGTTCGGCATTAAAACAAGTAATTTAAGGGTGTAAACCATGGAAACTGGACATCTGCTTCTCGATATCTTGGCAGAGTCGCTATCAACGAGTGCTCGGGTCTCGAGCGTTGACGCACCTGCTGATGCATTGTTCAAGCCACGCTATGCTGATATACTTGCGTTCCTCATCTCATGACCGTGTAAAGTGGCCGGTGTCCAACGTGTCAGATAGGTCTCAAGCCAATTATGTCTATAGATCTTTTCAACCGTGACTGCTGCTTAGGACGGTTGATCTTTCAGGTGAGTCTCGCTTTAATCGCTGTTCAATACGACTTATGCTGAATGTTTGCAACATAGGCTGTCACGATATGCATACTTCGTAACATTCTAAGACGTGCCAATACCCCCGTGGAATTCGAGTCTTCTAATCCTATCCTCTCTTTCTCTCTCGAGACTACGGTCCGCGAGTTTCTCGTGTATGCCTACGTTCCAACAGACAAGCAACAGATTTTGGCGCAGCCTCACGATATACTGTGTACGATACATGCATCGCTCGGATTTTTACTTGAGACTAGGCGACCCTGTGCACTTCCAGGCGACATAACCGCATCCGCACGCATCCTCGGAGCCTTGGACTGCTGTCTGAAAGATCATCGGTAAGATCCATCGATATCGTTATCGTGCTCTCACGTCTCTCCATACTTGCGGGACTGCATCAATGGCTCGTCCTATGCTCTCTAGCCGACGGACGAAATCTGAGGGGTCCTTTGGAGCAGACCCTGAGCCCCATTCTTCTCGTCCGATCACACAAGGGCGGTGCCGACAAGGTCTGATGATCGTCGATGAGCTCCATCTTCTCAGGCCGAAGACATGGTAGGTCGGCAAATTGCCTCTCGTCCATGTTGCTGATACGAGATGTTTTACTCCCGGTTAGAGTCATATAGCAGAACTGCAGAGCTATCCTTTTCTGAACCTGCGCCCCAAAACGTCGGTCGTGCGCTCTGCTATCGCGCGGCACGCATCACTCTTGTTCCTCCGACGATAGGATGCATTCTGTTGATTGGGGCGCGGGTGTACAGTTGCTCACAATGTTTTCTGTGAGTAAGCCGTTGTTTTCTTACGATATTTGCATTGTACTGATGGTCTCACGCCGTGAAGAAAGCAAACCCGGAGGGAGGCCTTTGTCTTGGCGAAGAATGAGGCGTTGCTGTGCAGACCACTGCAATTGTCTTTGGTCTGATTCATGTTGCTTTCGGAGTCCGTTACGTTGCTGGTCCCTCAGGCCTCATCTTCAGTATAGCGCTCGCGTACACGGACACGAGGAGCACCAGTTCGCCCAACATCCCCTCGTTCCACTGCGCTCCCCGAAGATGCGATTCACCAACAGAGACATTATTCGCGCTTCGCAAAACATTGACCTCTCAAAGCTCCTAGACAAGCGGCCTTTGCGTGAGCCGTCGGACACAGCGATACTTGAGTGATGCAGAAGTGGTGCGTATTTTGGTATCAACACCCCGCCCGGCGTCAAGAGGCCACTTTACATCAACAAGGGGCGTTCCCGTTTCGTCAGGTATCATGCGCGCTCGCTGACTCGAAATGCTATGCAGACTCTCAAAGGCACAATGGTTCCGTGTGCTTCTTGTTCTCAACGCCCCTCGGCTCACAGTCTGATCGGTGAATCAATCAAATGGCGCTGCGGACCAATGCTTGGGACCCAATGTCGGACTGTAGCGTTACGTGAGGAAGGGCATACGTTCCATCGATATGTCTCGGGGCCTGCATTCCATTCAATAGCCATCTCGTGCGAACGATAAACAGCACTGAATACCGTATGGGGGAGATGCAGTAGCGGCTGTGCGCGGTAAAATACTTCCCAGAATCTGACTCCCTGCAGTATAAAAGCTCTAGCTAAGGGCGTATCGAAGCTCAACACCAATCTTCTCCTCGTTCTCTTACGACTACCACACCGAAGCTCAACCCCAGCGACCTTCTCATCCTATCACCTTTCTCTCACGATGACCACTTCCAGTTCCACGTCCGCCTCGACCTCCGCCACAACTACCTCTGCCCCAATATGTGGCCTAGATATACTAGCCATGGCCGCCGACATGCTATCCAAGAAGGAGTCTTCGGCAGCCCCGTTTACCTTCGGGAGTGGCGAAGGCCACACATTCACCGGTCCATTCGGTCGGTACGATATCAACAGGCCACACAACTCGGTGGGTCTTCTGCATTCATCTGACTATCATATAACATCTGACTCCGCCAGCAGCCTACTAAATCTCGAGCAGCGGACTCCGCCGTTGCCCCGAATGCAGCAAGTGCTCCTGCAAAGGAGAACGCCCCAGTCGGCAATGTGCGGGCGGACGACGCGAAAATCGCCCTCACTCCCATGCCCGCTTCCAGTGCACCTACCCCATCGACGTCGAAGAACGTCGTAGTCAGCCGTGGGCGAGTGATACCCCCCTCCAACCGCGTCCTGCGTTCCAGGACGAAGCGCGTCATTGACAAAGTTGAGGTAAGTTGTATTCAGTGGCGCACTTTGTTATTCATCATCTTGACACCATGATACACAGGAGACCGCGATTCCACCTCCGCCTGCAAAGAAACGGCGTACCACAAGGTCCTCACCCTCGTCAAAACGGGGGCGGAATGTCAAGAAGGCTAAGAAGGTAGTGGACTATGACGACGAACTCGAAGGGCTGCAGCCTGTTCGGTGCAAGCTCGCCCCCGGGACGAAGCTCAAGGTATGTGCATTCGATATTGGTATTGTTCGAATGTGATCGCTCATATGTCTTGCACTTCGCTAGAATCGTCGTCCTGTCGGGGAACACGTACGTACATGACAATACTATCCCTGTCCCTCCGACTAATGTTCTTTTCACAGGAATCCTGGGAATGCCAGGTTTGCGGCGCGCCCTTCTATGGGCGCCCATCTGACCTCAGGCGACACGAACTGTCGCACAACAAGAACCCGGCGCTGTACGTTTGTCACGACCCTTCGACTTTTTCCTGTCCATGTCTAACTAGTTCTTTGACCTCTACAGGCGGCCATGGGCATGTCCGGTGGAAGGTTGCGACCTTACATCGAACCAATCAGGGAACGTTAAAACCCATATAAAAAATGTGCAGTAAGTCACTGTCCTCTTGTCCGCGAGTAGATTGCTTTTCTCACTTGTATGGTCTTCTGCAGTATGTCAGAAACACGTAAATGCAACCTCACCTGGACTGACTCGCGGACTGGGATAAGTGTGGGCAGGTGCTCGTTCACCTGCCACACAGAACGCAAGATGAAAGTCCACATGTGCTTGCCGCATGTCCAGGACTCAGAATGAGGCTCGATACCTCACCTGGTGTGTGGTGTGGGATGGGGTATCTGTCGCTCTGGAAGTTGTTGGTCTCGCTATCTATGAATGTTTCTGCTATCTGTTTTCAGTCCCGAGTCTGTTGTATCTCAATCTATCTATCTCTCCACCGCATGTTTAGTGTTATACTTGTATTCCTCGATATATCGGACATTTCTCATTTTCATTGATATATTATCTCTCCTGCTCTGTACTTCTGTTGTTATCAAGTTGCTTCCGGATATACACTTGTTTGAAACCTCATCCACAATACAACGCGTGAATAAGTGTCCGATATACGGGAGAAATTCTCTCGCCCTGAGCTGTGAAGTGTCCCAGCGTCGAAATGGTTCACTTGTACGTCCGCCGTTGCTACTCTTGGCGAGTCGCGACTGACCGTCTACTGACTAGCTCCTTGATCCGCACAAGCAAACCGCTTGAGATTTTCAAGCAAGGAAGACGTTCGACGGTGTACGCCAAGTCCAAAAGCGTCACGTCATTGAGGGAGCGTTGTCGTTACTAACGATCACGATCATTGAAACGGAGTCGATTATCATGCATTTAGGTCGTTGTAAGGTTGTAAAGAACATGTCAAAAGCCTCGAGTACTCAAGCCTTGTACGTAGTTTACTCACGATTTCCGGTTCTTCGTATGCATCCTCCAAATCCCGACTGAAATGCGCCTGTTCGCCAACTTTATCGCGACCCTCTGCGATCGGGCCTTGTCCACAACACAGATTGGCATGCCGATTGGAGTTGTGTCCTGCACGACGATCCTGAATTCGATCATCAGAGGCGTCGATGAGAACGAGAGACTGCACGTGCTCGAGAGCCTCAGCGAAGTCGCCGCGCGCGAGTCAAGCGGTGTCAAGCGTCTTTGAAGTGACGACCACTAGCACAATAGCGAAAGCGCAAAAGACCCACGGTCCCCATGCACTATTGGCACTATGTGTGTACTCTCGTCTCTCCACGATCCTGGTGTCCCAAGCCATCGAAGACCCCAGGCTCCAGCACTCTCTGCTCGACGACGACGACCGAGGACAAGACCGGGGGTGGTATAGTCGGTGCGACATGTCGTCTCAGTATCGTCGTAATCAGATTAGAGTTGCGGGTGGACGTACTCGACTGTCGCAGACGCGGCAATCGAGGACATCGACTCTGCGTTGTGGAGATGCGCTCGGTGACTCCGGCAAACTAGTCGCGGGGGAGATGTGGTAGACGGGCCTCCCCAACATACCGTCTCCTCGCACGACCATCACGGTTGAGTTTGTCAGAGAGCGTGCAGCTGTGGGCGGGGGAAGGCAAGACATGCATGCCGCCGTCGCGCAGAATTGATCCATTGATCTTCGCGCGGAACGATCAAGGATCGTTGGGTATCGGCACAAGGAACAATGATGAGGGGTCTGTCTGGTGGCATGTTTATGCTTTATTCGTGCAGAGATGAGCACTCAAGTTTTCAGTTTGGTGATGCCGCAACCTGGATAGAGAGATTGGATTAGCTTATGCAGGATGACACAGGGATCTTCATAAAGTGGCTGTACAAACCCTGATTGCCTCTGATGGTTGCAAGAGACAGCTCAAGCAACCTTCAGAGACAAATTCAGGTTTGTATCGTTGCTTTTGAGTAACTTCTTTCTAGAGAGCTCACTCACCTTGTTTTCTTGCATCCAGAGTGCTCTGTGACGGTAGTACTACTCTCCGATTAGCTATGCCGCACGCTGATGCATTTAAAACTCATAGACATCTCCGAGGGGAGAACTCGCCGTAGTCTGCCAGGCGGATATCTTTATGTCAACATGAGACCGTTGCGGTCATTAAGGAACTTGGTTGCATCCAGACACGCACTACCACCAGATAATGATCACTAGAGTAGGATGATCAGCATTCAGCAAACGAGATCCAGGTCTGAGGACATCATCGTTCGACGTCACTCTCCTCCCCACGGAGAAATGATCCTTCGCATGGTACGCCACATGTGGGCACAACTCTCAGACCTGTGTGCTGTCCATCATCCAACATATATCCATCCGCACGAGCGTACGCGGTCGGTGGCATCCCCATCACAGTCTCAGTAGATGTCTTCATGGACCACGTCCATCCAAGACAGCCTGACAGCAGATCTACGAACCCACGTCGTCGTTCTCGGCGTTGGCGTCGTGCTCGCGAGCAGGTCTTCCGGACAACGGCCGCACTGACGGTCACACTGACGGCAACATCGCTCCTTCGTCTCTCGCCCTTCCGATCTCGTTGATTTCTCGGAAGCCGGTCGCCACAATCTACCCGGGCCAAAGAGACTGAATACAAAAACATGTCACTCACCTTCAGGAATACTAGTTCGCGGCCACATTGCTCAGATATTTTTTCGGCCACGCTGCTAGTAGCAGCGTGGCCGGAACATTTATCTGAGCGGCGAGTGGCGCGACGATGGCGACTCGTGAGGAATTGTGGACCCAGGAGCGTAGCCAAACTAAGATTGTGGTGCCGATGTTGCTCAACCCCTGGGAGGCGTGTTGTGTACCCTACGACGAGGATAATTTGGATCGATAAGCAGCGAGCTGATGAGACAAAAGAGCCATTGAGGGAGGGGAACGAGCGTGTGGCCATTCGAGTGTGGCAGGAGCAGTCCCGCCTCCCGACGCGCGTTTTCTCGTTCTGCTACGGTATGAGAGGGTCTTGAGAGAAGGTTAGCACGGAGGAGGTGCATAGCGACGGATTGCCGGACTTGGACGACAGCGTACGTCTCTGGTCGGAGAGGACGGACGATTAGAAGAAATCGGTACTCCGTTGGTAAGGCGCTCTTTCATAGTCCAGCCTTGTTCTCTCTGATCTCCTGCAAGGCGTGCAGTACGCTCAAAGGCTTCCATTTCTACGGTTTCTGCACCCAGGAGAGGGACCAGATGCCCTGATGTTCTTTCGGCCTACGGATGGAGGTGCGCTCACGCAACAGAGTCCTCACGCTGTTTATGACATCAGACAGACAGATAACTGCACATGCGCACTGCATGTTGGGGGTTCGCATCCGTGAAAGCGGTGTGAGTCACCCTTCTCCACCGTGACCACGGTATCCCAGGTCGTCCTGTTTGGGTTCCAACATTTTATGTAAGTACAATTCTGCGAGGGCTGCGCCTTCTAAATCGCAACATTCACACGTCGTAACACGCAGCCCATCACGATATGTTGGTTCCTTGTTCTCCGAGCCCGGCGCTCATCCGGCTCTCTCTTTCGCAAGATCATCGTGGTTGGTAGCGCTGCCTATCGATGGGCATCGCCGCGTATCGTGCACAAAGCAAGGTCGCTCCCATCAGCTCGAACAACATCCTTGATCCTAACCCTTTTCGACCTCCTCTCAATCGTCGCATCAGGCGTGCTGAAACTCTTCTGCGTATTCGGAAAATTTACACCTCGTGCAGGAATTTGTCCTTCAGTATTACATGCGACGCTACTCTTCTCGATCCGGCGAGAGTTTAGAGCTGGATCTCTATGTCATGGGGCGTTGTTACTAAACTAAGGTGTTTTCATGCCACTAGAAAACAACGATGTTCGAACATTATACTTGATCAAGTATGATATTCTAGCCGCCAATCCTCTCATAGATTGCACTATTTGAACCTTCAGTGCGAAGTCCGAAATCTCTCCTCTCAACCCTTTACCACTCCCAGACGTCCGCTGCTATGGATACTCCCATTCCCGAGTATATCATTCGAGTCTCCCTCAGAAAGGGAGCGTTTGCAACAAGAAAGCTGCCAATACCTGTCTGCCACCCGTCCCGCGCATTCACAGCTACCAAATTCGAACCTCCGCTACCACTCCCGAGTTTCCTGCTTGACGATCAGTCCGTTGGGCGTATGGAAGAGGCTACGCGTGCTCCCGAAAACCACAACAGCACCAGCATCGCAGTAAAGCGGAAGGCCGACTCTAGTGAGGAGTTGCAGGTACGAGTGCCTTAGGATCCACATTAGTATCAGTCTTTTAACTTCCCCGCCAGGTACCGCTGGAACCGTTGTTGAAGAAAAGGAAAACGGTCACAAAAGCTATACAGACCCATACGTATGTTTTACATGTCCCTCTGGCATAATTTACGTATGTTCTAAGGACCCTGCAGAAAGAAGGCAGAACGTAGATATACGTGAACAAATATCGGCGCTGCGCTTTTTACCAGTTTGCGTTTAGTACATGACACGATATAATGGGTACATAAAGGAGGAGAATCGAGCGATAGACTTACGCATGAAACGAAGCGCGCACAAATGCTAGTCCTTGTCTAGAATGTCAATCGCAGATATGTTTGGTCTCGTTGCAGTATTCCCGAGATGAATTGGGCATTTTTGCGGATTGTGTTTCGACATTGACAAAAGTATAGCATAATACATAGGTACACGCCGTTCCACGCATTCAACGCATCATCTCAAGAGCTATCATCGGCTCTTGTCGTTGAATTTCCTTCAAGACCTGCTGGAATCTGAGAGCCCACCAACCGCGTTCCTCCCTCTCCTGGTCCGTCTCGTTGACGTTGCTGGCAGACTTCAAACGCTCTATGTCAGTCAATTGCACTGACGGGCTTTTCGGTAAAGGCAGGCCGGTATTAAGAATTGCCATAACGCTCTGTTGCGTGTCATGCTCCAGATCGACGTGCGGCCCATGTGGAAGGAAATTGCCAGTATGAGATGGAAACGACAAGGAACGAAGGGTGTACGCGTGACATTGTCGTAGTGCGTTCGATATTTCGTCCCGGGCTGCAAGTTCCTCTGGTGATAGGGAGATGCGAATAATGGACGTTGAACTACCCTCTGGTATCACGCCTGTCTGCAGATCGCTCGAGCTAAGCGGAAGCAACTCAAGAGAGAGGTTTTCGCCATCTAGGACCAACATGTCAATACATCTTCGTTTAAGATGTATAACGGCTGACCTTCTACCCCGATAATTCTTGAAATGCCGGATCCAGGAAGTAACCTCCAACGTGGTCCATCTTGTGAACCTTCGCTGACTGACAGTGCCAAGATGAGAACATCCGTGAAAACGAAGCAATGCAGACGGGTTGAATGGGCCATTGGTCTAGTCTTCGAGGCATGACGCCTACTCCGTCGATCGCTGTCCTGATTGCTTCGACCGATAACATCCGGACATGGAGAGAGTACGATGGCCGGAGGAAGTTCATGATTATCCCAAGTCTGCGTGGAAGCGCCTGACGTTGTAGAGGAACCGGCGCCAGCTCTTGAGAATGCTTGGGATGAAGCAGGATTGAGAGAACCGGAACGATCACGTTGCACATCACGATCTCCTCGACGCACATCGCCAATCCTCTGATTCTCGCTGCGGTACCGACTGTGGGAGGAAGGGTCGTATAACGAAGCATCGTTGGTCCTGGAAGATGTGCTTTCCATATTCGGAGACTCGACAGACACAGCAACAACTCCGCCATGCCATAGCAGTCGTCTCTCGCGCTTCGCAAGCTGAACAGATGGTAGAAGGTCTTCGATTCTGGAGGCAATATCTTTCGCGAACTCGTACTCCTCTTCGCGTGCTTTGACCTTGAAAAGTACATGCACGATCATGTGAATGGAGTGATACAACGAGAAAGTCGAGAGATGGTCTGGATGTTCGCGTGGGGTCAAGTCCAGCAGGCGCTACCCAGCGATTAGTAGAGTTTTATTTGTATCATGAGCGGGACATACCTCGAACACATGAACGAACTCTTTTAACCTTCCCACTGGCTGAGTGAGAAGGTCTGCCAACGTCCAGCCTCCACATTCTATATGCCGCTCTCTCAATCTGACGAATTCCGCGAATTCGTCGCCTGCTGCATCGCACTGCATCAAGACATGGCGCACATCATCTACCCTTACCAGATATGGCTGGTACACTTCCAGTCTGGGTACGAATCCACGCATAGATCGGGCTACATGGATGACTATGCCCGTTTCCCAAGCATGGGCTACGTCTTCGAAAGCGTCCGCAATATCCACATGAAGGTTCACAATGTCTTCCAGCCAGTCGAAGAGCCGGGATACCTGCACTGGGACACCGGGGAGCCACGATTTGCTATGTTTCCGACGAAGGGGCAATATAAAGATCCGGACTATGGAACGTAGGCGGTCTACGAACTCCAGCTGACGCGAATATTGCTCGTATAGAAGTTCCTGTCGTTCCATCTCCACGAGACCGTGCTCGGAAACTAGCGCTTTGTATGTGGCTGGGTGAAGTGTCGACTTCCATGTTACTGCGCCCGCCGACTGAGAAGAATTTGCTTTGCCACGGCCCTCTGCAGATCGTTGTTCGCGTGGCGGAGACCAAGGGTTTGACATCGGACCCGTCGTTTGGGATGATGAAGATCGCGCTTCCGCGGCGTGTGGAACACTGCTACTACGACGTCGTGAGCCTTTTGGTGATCTGGCGGCCATGCTACTATTTTCACGCCGGGATGGCTCACGCCTATTGCGCCTAGCGTCTTGTGGGTTTTTGTTTAAATCCCGAAATAGAGCCTCCGCCTGAGTACTGAGGCCGCCTGTAGCGGCTTGCCATCCGTCGTCTCCACCCACGGATAGATTGCGGCCAACGCGACAGAGTTCTTCGACAGACGATAGACTGTTTTCGCTCGCTGAATACGCAAATTTATCATGCGGTCGTTCTTCAGAGTCGCCTGGAGAGTCGTCTTCCGGCCCACTGCCTGCGCCTCCATACGATAACGAGGCCGGGATACCAAAACCCTCCCTTTCGCGTATGATACGGTCGCTCGAGTAGTTGTCCATAGGCCTGCTTTCTGCAGATCGTCGCAGTTTCGGAGGTCGAGATTGGTTTCCTGAATCTCTTGCTTTGTCGTCTAGCTTGCCAACACTCACGCTAACGCGATGGCGGGACTTAGTCCGACTAGAAGCGGAACGAGACTCAGGTTCATGTCGTTCCGTCTGCGATAGGCCTCTCTGAAGCAGCTCTGGATCCTGACGAGTCATGGCATAAGCAGCAGGCGGAACAGAGCTTGAACGACTTTCACGCTTCCCGCTTGATTTACGGGACGAGTTCTGCGCACTAGAGCTAGATGTCGAGGTGTGGTAGTCTTCTGGCATCTGTCTGTCCCGTGACCTCCCAGAATGACGAGATTCTCTGTGCTCCCGGCCTTCCGCTTTTCTGCGCCAGGTAGATTCCACCGATTGGTCAGGGAGTTCTTCTCGCATGAGGTCCGCAGAGTCGCTGATCGCTACGCCTTCGATGTGGTATTGATCTTCGCTATCATTCTGACGGGCTCTATCAGGATGCAAACCGAAGTCCGTTTGAAGACCATTCACGAGTCCCAAAAGAACTTGTCGGCGCTGACCGTCGGCGCGCGAATCCAACTGCTCGGTATGAGGCTCATCGTGATATCTTGAGGCGTGGGCATGCCGAGAAAAGGCTTCGGGCTCTTCATTGTCGTCCTCATATACGCTTGCCTCGTCATCTGTATAGCCAACCATCTGTCGCTGGGACGGCGCGAAGTCTTGCATCCGGGGATCCTGCGGATAAGGCGTGTCCTCTTCGTCCTCATAGACGCTCCTGTCGTCTTCATCGTTGACCTGAGAGTCCGGGTACTTCTTGTTCGAATAGAGTCGAAGACCAAGTCCTACAGGATCGGCATATCTTACAGCTTCCTCGCGATGTAGTCTTCTTCCGGATGGTGGCTGCGCAGACGGTGAGTATCTTGATACTTCTGCTCGAGGTGAGTTTGCAGTCCGTTCAAGCAATCTGGATTTTAGCTCTTTAGGCGTCCTCAAACGACTTGACCGAACAAGCTGCCTTCTTGGATCAGCATCACTATCAGATGAACTAGGTTCCACGACAGCGTTGGCAACAACCAGTTTGCCAGAGGCAACGGTACGTCTATACTGTCGTTCAAGCTCAGATCCACTATCGCCAGCTAGAGGCGATCGTGGTATGTTGGACCGGGACGAAGAAGCTTGTTGAGAGGAAGAAATTGCTGGAGAGGTTGCCTTCTGTTTGCTACGAGATGTCAAGGATGATCCAGAACCAAGCATAGATGGGCCTTCTATAGGTAGCTTGCCAGCGTGTGGAGATTTCATCTTCGGGGAGCGAAATTGACTGCTCTATCCGCATATTTGCGCCGTCAATAGAATAGTAAAAGGTGGTAGCAGAAGCCAACTCACAGAGGCCATGCTTGGCGTAAGTTGGGAGAGCGTTGACTGGGCCGAGGCAACCATACTCTTGACAGATCTCAAGGACTTCCCAGGATGAGGAGAGACTGCAGGACTCGAAGATACCGGAGCAGAGGTGGTCACAGGGGATGACTGTTGAGGCGTGCGATACGGCGACTTCAGAGCGGATCGCGGGACTGTCGATGTCACCGCAGCAGGGCTTTCACGCTGAAACAGACCAGTAGAGAGTTTTGGTGTTGAGTATGCAGTCTTCGGTGTCGTGACTTGAGGCGTCCGTAAACCAGACGCGCCCTGTAAGGCGGAACCAGAAGATTTGGATCCAGACGAGATAGCAGACGCGTAGCCAGGACTCAAGATCGGAGAACGACCTGCATCTCGACGAGAGTTCGTGTTGAGTGTGGCTCCCTTCGTTCTACGGGAAGAACTCGAAGGAGCTCCATAGTCCGCAGACGGTTGACCATGAGACGGCGCGTCCATATAGCCCTGATCCTGCGCGTCAGTCCTCGGTGGGTGGGTCATCTTGTCGATAGTATCTCTCAACGAGGGTAAAAGCGAGGTCTCGAGGAACGGAATGTCCATTATCTGGCTTTCCACTCTTCCGTGTTTCACCTTCTCTTTGTCGGGTCGATGGCTTCCAGGTAGTAAAGAACGCGACAAGGACCCCGACCGTCGAGGTGTACCGTGACGCGCCTGATGTTCCCCATTCTCTCTGGCGGAATCGGAGTCTCCTCCTGCAACGGGGATAGATGGGTACATGTTACTTGACGAAGGGTGGTTATCGATTGCGGCAGAATTGTCCGCGTTTGAAGCCTGAGGATAGTGCAAACCTGCAGCCGCTGCATAGAACGACGGAGGCTGAAAAGCAGGTGCCCGAGAACCTCCGGCACGATGATTTGACATGAAGCTAGGCATGAAGGGCACAGTAGGTAAGTCGCGGAGAGCAAAAGACGTGCATGAGGGAGGTCGACATGTAAAGCGGCGTCCCCAGATATTGAACATGGAAGTGAAGTTACGTAAGCTAAGGCGTGAGCACACATTCTCGAGGATATAGTCGTTGAATTCGTACTACGGTGTCGAATCTTGGATATACAGATACATTGTGAGCACTTCACGTTACCTAGTTGGCCTTCGATTTCAACCATTGTACCACCTCCAATCCCCAGTCTTCACCCTCTCCGCTATATAGACTGTTATAGGGACTGACATGGTTATGTCCCTTCATCACCAGCTTTTGCACAGGCGAAGAGACCTTCTCGTTCACCACCTGTATAAAATCTTGGCATGAAACCACAATTGGGGGGAAATCGTGTTCTGCGATTATGGCTAGCATGGGAGGGAAACTCTGCAAGATATCGCTGGGGGCGTTCTCTAGCAGCCCGAGTGGTTCTTTCTTGCGGACTTCCTCCTCCGGGCCATAAAACTCTCGGATGAACAGCGGATTCAGGGACGGCGTCTTGCGGAAGTCATACGTTCCGGCGTTGAGAACGAGTCCCTTGATGCGCTCGCGCAAACTTGCTGGGAGAAGTTCCGGTGCGAGAACCATCGTCGCAACGATAGCCGCTCCGGCTGAGTGGCCCATGAAGAAGACTTGTGTAACGTCCGCCTCAACCTCAGCATCCTGATTAACTTGATCAATGTTTGCGACAACCCAAGCAAAGGCATCCTTGATGTCGATAGAAGGATCTGGGTACTTGATCCCTGGGAATAGTCGGTAGTCCGCGATGACTGTGACAAAGCTGTCGCGATGTTTGGCTAAATGCCCTCAGATATGCATGTTACGAGAAACACACCCTCGCTTGGCGAAGAACGCGCCAGTGTTCTTATATTTCAGATCGCCTTCAATTACTCGCGAGCCAGACACATAACCACCACCATAGACGAAGAACAACGTTGGGGCACTCGTGATCTTCGTACCAGATGGAAAGTAGACATCCAGCTACAGTTCAAGCAACACTTCAACGTCAGCAGCACACCCGCGAGAAACATTTGTCGCAACAAACCTGATGTCTGTCGGTAGCCCCGAACTTGAAGGTCTTTCTCTTGACACTCAAAATCTCAGCTTCGTGGGCCTTCAGTAGTGGTGCAAATGCTCTGGTGGCTAGTACAAGTGAGCATGCCTAGGATTCAATCGTTCGAGCGGCTGATACCACTCACTGGGTTCGATAAGCTCCATAATCTCGGTGCCCAAATCCTTGATGGCCTCCATTGCGACAGAGATAATGGGTGGGTGGCTTACGAATACTCACCGCTAGTGCCCTTTATACGTTCCTCCTGAGAACCATCAACCTGCGCTCACACGACGAACACGCGACCTTCTGCAAATCACGGATGACCCTGCTATCCCGTCGCATCGGCACAGGACTATCAGGGCAATCAACCGCCACATGTACAGCTCATCGGATTCAACGAGATCGCAGTACTGCCGTAGAGCGAAACTTGCGTGCTAGCTGTAGTCATTGGTTGTTCACAGTCGATCATTATCGGAAACGCGCCGTTCAAGCCAGTGCGCTAGTTCGAGGTGCAGAGTAGAGCGGCCATCTTTGCGAGGGACTAATAACGGATCCTGTCGGCCTTGTTTGTAACCATATCGCGAACAGAAAGACCGGGGGTAAATCATACGAAGCGCAAAGTTGGAGGTCCTTGGAGGTCTGTGGAAGCGTGGCCCATGGTGGTAAAGCAGAGATCGGCAAATGCCGAGCGACCATTGGGCGGTAGCCGTGGTCGTGCAGTATTCTTGAACCAAAACCTCCTTCTAGCTAAAGAACATGTCGAACACAATTGCGCTGTGAGTGACTTGTGTGGAATAAAGTACACTCATCTGATTTAATTTGTCACTAGCTATCCTCTGTCCAATTTCACTTTCAGGTGAGTCGTGATAGTACACTTCCAAACTCTTCTGACCTTTTTGATCGCCACAGTACGAAAGAGGCGCAGCCCGAAGAAGATCCCTCGGTATCTGCACGTTTACAGCGCTTGCAGAACAATTATGAGGATTTTGGAATGCGTAGGACAGTAGAGGGCGTACTCGTCGTTCATGACCATGGTCACCCGCACATTCTGATGTTACAAATTGCAAACGCGTTCTTTAAACTGTATGTACCCAATTTGTTTTCCCTTGTTTTACATGTATTTACACTCTGCTTAGCCCTGGGGACTACTTGAAGCCCGGCGAAGACGAAGTTGACGGATTAAAACGACGGTTGGACGAACGTCTCGCGCCACCGACGGACTCTCGCCAGTTCAACGCGTCGCACGGTGTGGATAACGACTGGGAGATCGGTGACTGCTTAGCTCAATGGTGGCGGCCTAACTTTGAGACGTTCATGGTGCGTATCAATGACTCTGTTGCCTACGTGAAGATCCATGAGCTGATTGTTCTGACTGCTTGTATGCAGTATCCCTTCATCCCCGCGCACATCACGAAACCCAAAGAGTGCAAAAAGCTGTTCCTTGTGCAAATGCCTGAACGAAGTGCGTGCGATTTCTGTAGGGACCCTACTTATGCTCAATGTTGTTCACGTTACAGAGGTCCTCGCCGTACCCAAGAACATGAAGCTCCTCGCAATTCCGCTGTTTGAGCTTTATGATAATGCCGCGCGTTATGGTCCTCAACTGTCTGCCATCCCCCACCTTCTGTCTCGGTAAGTCGTGGTAGAGCTTCTATAAGATTTGTTGTTAACCCGTTCACAGGTATAACTTCATTTATCAGTAGACTCTGCAAGCAAAAGTATAATTACCTTTTGTCGCACGTTTTCCCTATCCTAGGGCCCTCGCAATGGAATGTCTCATAATTGTGTTAGTACTCGCTCTGTATCCTGTTAATCCGTAGCTGTCTTTTTGCAGATCGTATGAATGTTCGTTGTCTAGTAAGGTCTCAAGGCTTTAAATGCCACATTGCCGCGCTTGCGACTCGGTATCCTCTATTGCCGGCTCATGTTCCAAGTTCATTCCGACCTCCGTTCATCTTGTCGTCGTACTAGCGATGTCGTCGAAATGTTGTCCTGCTCTCCAGCAGTCCCCTCGGTTCTCCTCGGATAATAAACCTGGTCATTTTGTTTTACTCAGCAGCTTCGGCTCCGGTCTAGATATCGTCCCCGACTTTACCGTGCGCTCATCTCAGTCTAAACCACCACCAGTGCTCGTTGATGGTCGCAGCAACCGCTAGACTCTGCTACTTCCTGCCATCTGCCTGCTGCTGTCTCCGGTCAAGGAAATAAGCAGGATGTCCGTGCCAACTTACAAACAACTCTATGACGCGCAGGGCTACGTGATTATACCGGCTCTTATTCGTACCGGTGACTTCGACGAGCTGAAGGCTGCGGCTGAGAGGACGATAGAGCGGACTCGCGCAGGTTCCTGGACCCACAGGCGCACCGTGGGCCGCCAGTTTCCTCCGTTTGACAACGATCATCCAGATTCCTGGGGCGTCCAGCATGTCATGCACCCTGACCTGGGTGAGCCGTGTTTCGCGGACTGGTACACTTCCTCCGCGCTCGTAAAGGTCATCACGGAGTTGCTGGGCTGCGCGGAAGACGAGCTGCAGATGGGTGAGTGTCCGGCATTTCGTGCTACCCGGATGAATGTCGTCACGAAAGTGTTGCAGAGCTCTTTAACATGCTCATAAACCCGTTGAGTCATGAATTTGCGCTGAGATGGCATCGCGATGATGTCAAGGAGTCTGCTACTGAGGAAGAGGAGCGGAAAGCTCTCGCTCTTTGGCACTACGGAGTACGCTCGTCACCCTCGGATCGGCCTTAGTCGCTCTAGTAAACTCAATCCTGGCATCTGCAGGTCCAATGGAATACGTATGTATCGCGTGAACATGTGAAGACCCTGAGACTTACAGAACTCTATGTTGGTCAGAGCGTTGAATGAAGACGCGTGTCTGTTTGTGGTGCCGGGCTCTCATCTAGTCCCTCGCACACCTGAACAAAGACCGCATTCATGCACGCTTGAACCACCCAAGAACCCTTTGGATATGCCCGGCGCGATCCAGGTCGTCCTACAGCGTTCGTCACTACTCACAAAGTCCTTACAATTGCATGGTATTGATCAACATTTCGCATTGACAGCTGGAGAGACGGTATTCTACAACTCGAATATCCTGCATTGTGCAACATACAGCCCGGCCACCAAGCGTGCTACCCTACATGCGTGCATGGGATCCGTACGAGGCGGCTCGAGCCGGGCACGGAATATTCTGCAGCATGGATTGTCGTGGATGACCGAGCCTCGTTTCCGGGATACTCTGAACGACCGTGGTAAAGCCATGCTTGACAGACTGGTCAAGATGAAAGAGAGCGCCGGTGAAGTTGGGTTTTCGCTCGACAACTAGCCAATCAATACCCAAATATGCAATTGAGTTATAGTCGACGTCTTCGTGCGAAAGGCACGCCCCGCTGGTTATGAGCACAGTTGCTCCAACACCTTCTTTGCTACGCGCTCCTGCCCCTGGCTCAGGCTGTTGAACTTCGTAGGAAGCTCGTACTTCTGCTTCCCGATGACCACCCAGACCTTGTGCTTGCTCTCACCCTTCTCGTCCGTAACTATATCATTACAGAACTGAGGTGCAGACAAGCTCGCTCTCGCGCAGTGATCTGCAAACAACCCGATCAGTCAACGTAGTAAGAGTAAGGACATAGATAGACAGTGTGCGTACCATACAGCTCCGTCACGCTAGATTTCGGCGCAGACTGCACGAGGATCTTCTTGGAGCCGTTCGCTTGTGCATTCTTCGGCGTGATGCCCTTGGTTGGATTTCGCGCGCGCTTTGCAAGCATCTTGCGATCTCTCTGAGTGTCGTCTCTCATGTGACCTTGGTCGGGCATGCCTGGAGGTGCGCCATTGTTGGTGGGGTGGTATTGAGCGCTGGCAGCCGACAACTCTTGAGGAGCATAACCTTGCATATTCGCGGCCTGGGGTATAGGCATAGAATAGGGCTGTGGGGGCATAGCGTGTCCTCCGCCTGCCATATTATAATTCGGTTGGCCGTTGCCAGTCATGCCGACCATCGAATACGCGACAGGCGGAGCTGAGGTATGTGGTGTATACTGTTGAGGCTGCGCTTGGGGTGGTGCATACGGCTGATAGGGCTGTGCATAGCCATTAGGTGTATAAGATGAGCTGTATGCCGGGGCGGGAGGAGGCGCCATTGGATATGGCGGAGCATACTGTGCAGGCATCGGCGCTCCGTACACATAAGGTGTGGCCGCTGCTGCATTAGCAGGTCGGTATGGATCGTTCGCAGGAGGGAGTTGAGGTGCGAGTGGAGTGTAGTATGATGAATTGTCACCGTTATTCATCGTGCCTCCATAGCCCGGAGCGTAGGGAGAGCCTTGCATTTGGTAGCCAGCGTACGAAGAAGGACCAGGAGGAGCTGGCCACATCCCGGTCTGCATATTCGGTACGGGGATGCCAGGCGGAGCGTAGGGAGGGCCGTACCTACCGTACCTGGGACTAGTAGGCGGCGGTTGACCATATCCACCTCCGTTATATCTGGACTTCTTGCGCGGCTCCTCTCCAGACATACCGCCGCCGTTCTGTCCATGCGCCCAGTCCTCCGCCCTCCTCTTGCGATTTTGGTTTGAAGTCCCGCCGAATCCCGTTATTCGCTGGAGAGAAAACGGGATGTGCGACGGCGGAGGGGTGCGACCCTGGAAACGAAGAAACTCTATGGCACCCTGCTCGACGGCGAGAGCGATCACGGCGAGCCTGGCATCGACCCTGTTTCGGTAGTCAGGAGGTGCCACGTATTTGCGTACCTGCTCTGGCGTAGGGTTTGAAGAGAGCTGCAGTGACATTGTACATCCACACGCTGACAGATCAACAAGATACAATATTGGTACGAGGATAAATATACAATAGAAGGACACGCACCGTCTGCTTCCGTTTGGTACTCATATTCGGGATTGGCGGATGGAAGGACTCTGCGATACTCCGCTAGTAGAGCTGGGAGCAGAACGTCGTTCACGGACTTCCGCATCGCTGGTGTGAGGCGATTGTCGACCTCTCGGATGATGGCGCGGATGTAGTCGCCTACGCCTTCTGACATGGCAAGCAAACACACGGCGGACTTCGCTTCTGAGCGTTTTCCAAACCGCGACGCGACCAGCCAGGACTTGCACTCTCCAGGACGTTCAAGACGAAGTAATGCGCCATGCACTGTAATTGGTGAGCACTCATTGGGTTGGTGGCATAAAGCACGAAACTTACAGCCTGTCTTTGTGTCGATGGTCCAAATGAAGTTCGACACCAGTCTGCTCCCTCTGGCGGATTGGATAGTAGTGTTTAGCCAAGCGGGGGCATTGATATCGTTCGCGGATTTATCGCCGACGGGCTCAGGGAATGGACGCGGTAGCGCGTCATAGAATGCTTGAACCGACCACGATTGGACATCCTCCAAGCCAGGCGGTATTGGTTCGCCTGAAAAACATTCCCCGTCATCGGGTCCTAATTTCACAGCAGGTCCGGCTTGACCATCGCCGTGCCTGATATAATCGAGGACACCGCCCTCGACAGCTGCTTGCGCACACGCTTGTTTTGCTTCCGCAGGAGTGGGATATGTTGTTTCCACAGAGTACACCTTCGCAGTGTGGGCTGAAAGCTGTATACGCAGGGCACATCCTTGTGCTACCACGATTAATAGGATATCAGGGCCACTCGACCCATAAAGAGGCTCAGGACGTACTGCGACCAAACTTAGGTTCACTGATAACAAGCCAATACGGCTTAATTCTTCCAGCCCGCCACTCCATGCAGCATTCCTCTATCTTTCTCGTATTTTCATCCATCTCTATGGCAGGCGGTGCAGACTCGGCGCTCGAAGGTAGCGAGATACTCTTCGAGTCCGAAACTGGGCCGGCTTCTCCATTGCGGACGGTACTTTGCTCGGCGTGTCTAGCTTCTTGGACGACAGGAGAAACGGCAGAAGTCGTCGCGATATCTGTATCGCGACTTGGTAGCTCTTGCCTATTCTGCCAGCTGGGCGAGTCTCCAGCGGATAGAAGCGACCGCACGCCAACGAATTCGTCCAGACTTGTCGCTCCGATGCCTCGCAAGTTCTGGACGACGACGTCGAGCATCAACCACCGCCGATGCTTTTCTTCAGCGTCAACTTCCATAGCTTGGGGGATGGTAGCGGAGATGATTTTATTTGACAGAGTTTCGGATAAAGACCTCGGGAACGGCCACCCTACGATGTGACACACGACTAAGTGTGAATGGTATGACCAGATTCAATACCTAGAGACCTGGAGTATATCGAGCGAGACCACGACAAGTAAAAGTGCAAACCACGTTGAAAGTTGTTGGAGAGCGCGAGGCTGCGAACCGGAAACAGAGGAAAGGCTGACGGGCGCCTGCGCGTACAGCACGTGCAGCCGAAGCCGGCCGTTGATCGCGATTCGGCAAACGGCGCGAATCCGCCACAGGTTGCACAGGCGCCACAAACTGCCACAAAGGACCGAACGCTTACAGGCTCGGAAGCGGACCACGACTTGCTAGAAAGCTGCTGCGTGCAAGGGAGAAGCCGATTCAGTATTCTCTGCCACAGTTGAGCCAGAAAGCCCTATTTTTATTCTTCTCTTCTCGTGGATAACATATGCGATAGATAGCCTTTGAAGATTGTGCGCGGATGGCTTCTTCTTCAGTATCGTCAAGGAATGACTATAATTCTCCTGATCGAATGCTGCGTCGTAGGACGTTCCTGACGTGAGCACATATCCGCCTCTAAAAGGCTGCATTGCTCTGATTTACGTCTTATCACAACGTGTTCGCGCCGCCTCGGCTCAGGCCTCGCCAGGTGCAACGCGCTCCCTCTCGACGACGTAGCATTCAAAAATCGGCGATTGCACCCAAGTGAAAGAAACTTCAATCGCATTAAATGCATCTTGCGACACGTTTTATGCGACGAGGATGATCCCTCGGTGTCGGCCTTCTACAGTTGATCTCGGTGGACCCTCAATGTCGCCGAACTGCCGTTCTCAGTATGCAGGAATGGAGGCTCAACTGCAAACTAACAATCATGCAATCATCGCACAGCGTCGACGTGCCCGTGAGCGCAACGGTAGTCAAACACATGCTGTGTTCAGTATATGTCTCGGGTTGCGGGCATAACGAGCACTCATTTACTGGTTGCTGTCAGTCGAGACAGCTTGCTTTGTATCCTCGCGGTCCGACGATACCTTCTTCTATAAGTCCGTCCTGCCTTGTATGGTCAGTCGAGCGCAGCTTTCCTAGCGTGGCAAATCGTGATAAAGAACTTCCCAACTGATGACGCATGTCGACCAGCTTTTGTCACTTTTTGTCATACAAGTATCGCTGGCTTTCTCACGCTTGTCGCGCGCCTTCGAAGAAGCAGAGAAGAGTCTTCCGGATGACCATAGAAGATTTTGAAAGTGAGCATCGGCCGCTTTCCTTCTCTCCACCTTACACTTTGCACAAATGTCATATTCATTCTTTGTGGTGTAGGTTCACAGCAGATATCGCGCCATGAAAGTTGGTATAAAAGGACTTGCGATGGTTGGAACGAGCCCTCCTCAAACCACCCCAACTTCGTTAAACTCTTTAACACTTCAGTCAAACAGCCAAGATGAACCCCGACTCCTACAAGCAGCTCCCCATCGTCCCTCCTCCCCGTACTCAGGCGCTTTCAAGCACTACTTTCCGCCCTGCTCCCATCGATGGCTCCTTGACGCTCCCTGAAATGTACGACTGGGTTGCGGAGCACTCTCCTGAGCACCCGTTGTTCGTGTACACGGACGATGACACCGGCGCGATTACCACGATCAAGTGGGCTGAGGCCATTCGCGCTATTCACCGTGCAGGACGAATCGTCACGGACGCGGTTGGACCGACCATCGCCGCTACCGCCCCAACTGTAGCCATTCTCGCCAGTGCAGGTACGTACTTTCCATATGATGGTATCCATGTACACTTCACTGATATTGGATTGATTTGCAGAACAAATCACCTACTTCACTATGCTCGTGGGGATTGTGCGCGCTGGTTTCGTCGTGTTCCCAGTTTCTCCGCGCAATTCTCCCACTGCTGTCGCCCATCTCCTCCAGCAGACGGGTTCAGCGCACCTGCTCATTGGAGTTGATCCGGCTGTCCAAGAGCTAGCTGCTGAGGCGTTCGAGATCATGAAGAAGAATGGTTTCGAACCGCCGCAGTCCTCACCGACCCCTGTGTTTGACGAGCTGTACCCTGCGGACCCGAGTACGCCATTCGAGCCGTTGTCCCCTATCAAGCCTGGTCTTGATGACAAGGCTATAATAATGCACTCCTCGGGTCAGTACCCTGTTCTCCGCGGTAACGCCCTTTCCGCCGTCTAACATGCTATACAATATTAGGTTCCACCGCTTTCCCAAAACCCATTGTCTGGAGCCACTACCGTGTTATTCTGTTGACCCTCACCCCATGTAAGTCGCGGATCCAACTTCGCGATGTGGACGAAATCTTACTGATGCCACTATCCAGACTTCGGTGATATCGATCTGACGGGCCTCAAATTGGCCTGCCATGCCGTGCCTCTGTACCATGCGATGGGCATCTTCCTGACCACATTCGCTGTATGTTGACATCACCAGGGCCCTGAAAGCTTTGAGCTAATCAATCTTTCCCCAGCCTACTTGCGGTACAGTGGTCGCGACCTTCAAGCCACACCGGTTTGCGCGAACCATCCTGCCGGATACCTTCATCAAAGCATCTGCTCAGGCTCAATGCGACATTATGTATGTTGTGCCGAGCTTCGTTGAGGTATGATCAGTCCGCTTTCGGTGTAACATGTGAGCTTACACTTGATTATCAGGCATGGGCGAAGAATCCCGACCATGTGAAGACGATGCAAAACATGACTGGAGTGGTATGCATCATTTTCACCATCTGGTCCGGTGATCAGTATTAAAGTTTCTCTGCAGGTCTATGCGGGCGGTCCCCTTGCTAAGGAAGTGGGTGATGAGTTGACAGCCAAGGGCGTAAAGCTCTGCGGTGTATACGGATCGTAAGTTATCCTTATCTTTCGATCTTCGCAGACTTCTCACGGAATCTCGCAGGTCTGAAGGTGGTATCCTCACGCCATTCATGCCCAGTATGTTTCGCCGGATCTCCTCCATCGAAACTAACTAACACCTGAGTTGTACAGAACCTAGAGACAGCGACTGGGAGTACTTCACCCTTTCCCGCGCGCTCAAGCCACACTTCGCTCCCCAGGAAGATGGCGTCAATGTAGAGTTGGTCTTGCTTGTAAGTTTTGCTTCATGATCTTCTATTCGGACATGTGCTGATGTGCCTCAGCCCAACCAATACGAGGTGCCTTCGGTCCTGAACAGCACTGTCGAAGGCTCCGGTGCCTACAGCACCAGCGATGTCCTGGCACCCCACCCCACCAAGGCTGGTCTTTGGAAGGTGTACGGGCGTGTAGATGATCAGATCATGCACAGCACCGGCGAGAAGACGAACCCTGGCCCTCTTGGTATGTTCTCACTTTCGCGGCCAACAGCGCTGGACGTTTACTCATAGTTATCATCATTAGAGCACATTTTGAACCAGGACCCGCATATCCACACTTCTGTGATGTTCGGACGCGGACGCTTCAACGCCGGTGTCATCATTGAGCCGAAGCCGCAATTCAAGTTCGACCCTGCTGACCAGGACAAGCTTGTGGAGTTCCGCAAGTTGATCTGGTATGTATTTTACACGGGATTTTCCTAAAATGATACTCATGAGTTCGGAAGGCCGACTGTTGAGAAGTTGAACGACTTTGCGCCTACTCACTCTAGGTTGTTTAAGGAGGTAAGATCGCTTTTCTTAATTTATGGCTGTTTATTTACACATTTTTAGATGATCATGGTTTCGGTGCCAGCCAAGCCCTTCACCTACACCGCAAAGCACACTCCCCGTCGTCACGCCATCATCAAGGATTACGACGAAGAGATCGACAAGCTTTACGCGGCGGTTGACGAGACTACCCAGTCCGAGCTTGCTCCTCCATCGTCTTGGGACGCGAAGAGCTCTTTCGACTTCGTGCGCGCTGTTGTCGACAAGGTGCTTGAGCACAAGGTCTCCGACACAGAGGACTTCTTCCAGCGTGGATGCGACAGGTTTGTGGCTTACACATTACTATGATTTGCCGTACTCATCGTTGATTCGAATTTTAGTTTACAGGCAACCTGGATCCGTAACTCCTTGTTGCACGCGCTCCGCGAGACCACATCGATCAACACCAGGAGCATCCCCGGGAACTTCGTCTACAACAACCCGAGCATCGCCTCTCTGGCCGCTTTCGTCTCTGGTCTGGCTAGCCCCGAGTCTCCGAGTGGGGTTTCCGAGACCGAGCGCGCGATTGCGGCAATGAAAGACATCGTCGAGAAGTACAGCAAGGACTTCCCGCAACACTCGGCGAGCGCACCTGCGCCCGAGCGTGATGTTGTCTTCTTGACAGGTACTTCTGGTCGCCTTGGTGCATGCATCCTTGCTTCCCTGGTCCAGACTGACGGTGTCGAGCGCGTGTACGCCGTCAACCGCAAGAGTTCCACTCCTATTGCGGAGCGTCAGAAGTCGATCTTGGAAGAGCTTGGCTACAATGCTGATGAGATCGTGTCCTCGCCGAAGGTCGTCTTTGTGGAGACAGACGTCGAAGCCGACCGCCTGGGTCTTCCTGATGATACCTACGAAGAGGTGAGATCTAGGCTGTGATTGAGTTGTGCAGCGTGCTAATGTTGCTATTTTATCAGATCAGGAAGTCTGTGACACACATCATGCACAATGGTACGGATTGTTTCTTCTCTGTTCCTGAAATCTTCCGCTAATTGATCGCACAGCTTGGCCCGTCAACTTTAACTTGTCTCTGAGCTCCTTCGAGCCGAGCGTTAGGAGTGTCAGGCGACTGATCGACTTCGCTCTCGCTTCTCCCCACCCGCAGCCGCCACGTCTTCTGTTCGTGAGCTCTGTGGGTGTCTTGCGCAGTAAGTCACCGTCGACGTCTATATTTGAGACATGTTTCTCACGTTACTATACAGACATCGACCGATCCCAAATCTGCCAAGAGGGACTGGTCGAACCTGAAATCGCAAGAGGCAACGGATACAGCGAGTCCAAGTGGGCATCAGAACAGATCCTCACTCGGGCTTCTGCCCAGACGCCGTTGCGCACGGTCGCAGTCAGGGTTGGGCAGCTGACCGGTTCCTCCATCTCTGGGGCCTGGAAGCCAGCTGAATGGGTTCCTGTCATGATTCGCTCGAGTGTATACTTGAAGTGCCTGCCCAACACCACCAAGGTATTTGATTCTTCTCGTTGTGATTCGAACCCCTACTGATCTTGCCACGCAGGGAGTCTCCTGGGTCTCTGTCGACGCTGCTGCCAAGGCACTCAACGAGATGAGAAACTCAGACATCCCCAACCTCCACCTCGGACACCCTCGTCCCGTACCATGGCCCACAGTCATGGAGGAGGCCTCGAGGACGCTGAACATCCCTCTCGTCCCGTACCAGCAGTGGTTCGATCTTCTGAAGAAGAGCGGCGAAGGCCTCAGCGCAGACTCCGAGGTCGAGGTGATGCGCAGCAACCCTGCCTTGAAGATCATGCCGCACTTTGAGGGTGGCTTGATCGAGACGGAGGACCAGAAGGAGGCTCTGGGACTGCCTGCATTGGGCATGTCGCAGGCTTGCAAGGTCGCTCCATCCCTTGGCCCGGAGTCCCTCCCATCTCTCAGCGGAGAAGATGTCCGCAAGTGGATCGGTTACTGGAAGGGCATTGGCTTCTTGCCGTAAAATCGCTATCAGCTTAACATATTTAACGCATGCACGACCTCGCTTTATGAAATATGGCTCTCCCCTGTATAATAGCATAGACGCCACTAGAATGTTTCCGCAATATTATATCCTGGCAAACTCGCCTTCGACGAACATATATTTTACGCTACTCGTGTACACACAATTTTGCGAAATACACGAAAGCCTGTAAGGCTTTATGCAGCTTCTCATGAGCGAGATACTCGGAGTACAAGTTGTGGACTGCGCCAGCGCTTGCCGAGGGAGAAGTATACCCACATTTGGAATTCGTCGGGTCGCCGGAGATCGGGTGATCCGTGATCCAGGACCGCCGTCCGGGCCGGGCTCACTCACAACGACCGACTCTCAACCTCTCTCAACCAACTCCGATTACATGTACAACGACCGCCACTAGAATCGTATGCACCCATATCACATCGGTCGTAACTTTAGAGCCCGTATGCAAGACCGACGCCACAACAAGTGCATCAGCTGAGCAGTGAGCATCATGCAACTCACAATGTGTGGCTAGAGGAGCTTTACCCTTACAATATTGACCTCGTTATATCCCGTCATCGATACAATTCAGAGTTACAGATATTTAAGAGACCGGTCATATGTTATCTCCCTCGGAACCGATATGCTGGTAAGATTAGGTAATGAGTGGCCGTAGTGACCCAAGAGCTCATGAGTCTCGTTTCAGATTTTGCGGAGTGCTACTGTGACGCGAGACGGCCAATTTTAACTTCGGCGGCATAGGCAGGTGTTACATTTGGTCCGGACAACTTTATCTCGGGGTACCTATGGCTCTCGTGCGATTTCCATGTTATGAAGCACGCTTGTCGGTCGGGATAGGTCCAGAAGGTAAAGTAGCATCTGAATCTTCACCACTCGAAGCTCATTTACTCTCAGCAGTATGCGATGCAAGTCCAGCTGTGGTGGTGTTGTCTCTGACTTTAACGTTCGAAGTGCAGAGCGGAACCTTTTTCTCCAGTGTGTATATCCGCCTGCGCTGCGAATGCAGTGAGTACTCCTTCTGACGTAAACGGCAGCCGATCTTTTGAGACGAAACACTGTCGATCATACTGGCAAGAACACGAGCGCTTACCATATATCGCAGTCCCGACGGGGACGCAGGGTACTGGACCACTGTCGGGTGTAGCATGGCTTCCCGAGGCGAAGAAGACCACGGGTGTTTGAGAACACTTTGGATACCAAATATATATACGGTCTGTCCTCTCCAACTCATGACCACCCACCGACTGAACCTACGCTCACAGAAGAAATGTCGACGTTGAACCCGGACCTGTACAAGAGCCTTCCTATACCCCCTTTGCCTCGTACACAAGCGTTAAATTCGAAGACGTTTCGTCCACCGCCTATCGATGGGTCCCTGACCGTACCTGAAATTTACGACTGGCATCTGGAGAATTCTCCCGAGCACCCTCTCTTCATGTACTCTAATGACGACGGAACTTCTACTACGATTAAGTGGTCGGAAGGAGTGAAAGCTATTCATCGTGCCGGGCGGCTGATTCAACGCCTCACGGGATGTCAGTCGCCCGCGAAAGTCCCCATTCTCGCCATTCTTGCTAACACAGGTATTTTAAACCGGCCTTCACATTTAGCCGAATCTGACAGACGTATTTCCAGACACGATCACCTTTTTTACGACGCTGGTGGGAGCGCAGCGGGCAGGCTTCGCACCATTCCCAATGTCCCCGCGCAACTCTCCTGCAGCACTGGCTCACCTCCTCACCAAGACTGGTGCTCCCTATCTACTTGTGGGGCCCGAGCCAGCCATGCAAGAGCTAGCTGAACACACGTTCAAAGAAATGAAAGAGTTAGGATCAAAACTACCTCACACTTCGACCATGCCCATCTTCGAGGATATTTACACGTCGGAACCGTTTGAGCGACTTCCGCCTCTCAACGTAGGACTGGATGACCCTGTAATAGTTATGCATTCCTCCGGTCAGTCAATTGCATCTCCTTGTATATCACTACTGAACGGGATTGCAGGTTCTACGGCGTTCCCGAAGCCTATAATCTGGTCGAATTATCGCTTCCTTCTCTTCGGAGCCACACCTTGTAAGTGGCAGCGTTCCCTTTCGTAAGATTACATGCTCATGTGGTACAACTAGATTTCTCCGAAAGAGATCTTAATGGGGTCCGTTTTGCGGCGCACGGAACGCCGATGTACCATGCAATGGGTATAAGCGAGATATGCCTCACGGTAGGACTATTCAATCGTTGTTTACAACGTCGGCTTAACGGACCCGCAGGCGTGTGCAGGAACCACTCTTACCGCCTTCAAGCCTCAGTCTCCGGCACAGACACTAACGGAAGATGCAATGCTCAAGTCAGTGGTGGCGACACGCAGCGATATCTTGGTCTGTGTGCCAAGCTTCGTCGAGGTGCGTGTGTCACTTTTATGTCTTACGGCCAACTTATTAACGTGATCATAGACATGGTACAGAAATCCAGACCATATTCGTATACTACAAGGAGTGCAGGGTGTGGTACGTGCATGCTATTACTTAGTTTTGTTGTCTCTAAAACATGTCACAGCTTTTCGGAGGCGGGCCGCTTTCTAAGGAAGTCGGAGACGCCATGGTCGATAAGGGCGTTTCGCTGTTCAATCTATATGGCGCGTACGTATCTCTCTTGTTTCATAATCTCCGTGGTTGCTGATAAATGCTGCAGATCAGAAACTGGCATCATGTCTATGGTCCTACCCAGTATGTGCTTCCTCATTCCTGCGCCGTTTTATTGAACCCTTTCCGTCAGAGACCGCCGGGAAGGATTGGGAATATATCCGATTTCCAGGAAGCATAAAGCCGTATTTCGTTCCTCAAGAGAACGGCAACGTGGAATTAGTGATACTGGTCAGCACATTACGAATTTTGCTCCCATATCTCGTTGACGATCGCATACAGCCCCATGCATTCGAAGTTCCCAATGTCCTGAACTATGACGTCAACGGCATAGGTGCATACAACACCAACGATGTTCTAGAGCCCCACCCGACAAAACCAGGACACTGGAAGATCTTTGGTCGATCAGATGACCAGATCATGCACAGCACCGGGGAGAAGGTACGTGAAAATCTCTTGAATGAAGCATGGTGCATCGCTCAATGTAAACACTTCTTATCTACTTTTAGACGAATCCTGGTCCTCTTGGTGAGTTATACATGAGTCGATGTGTGTGTTTACATATGGCTTATCGCTGTGTTCGAAACGGCCAGAAAATATTTTGACACAAGACCTTCGTATCAAGACTGCAATTATGTTTGGACGGGGGCGTTTCAATGCTGGAGTACTCATAGAACCCACGGACCCATATAAATTTGACCCCGCTGACCAGAGCAAGCTCATTGCTTACCGCAACGCAATATGGTACGTTGCACAACTCTCGAGGAAAACATACAGTGCCTCATCGTCTTGTAGGCCAACGGTGGAGAAGATGAACGATTATGCACCGCAATATTCTCGGATATTCAAAGAAGTAAGAGAGTTTTCAATTGAAGGGTATGTTCTATAATGATGTCTTGTACCTCTTGCAGATGATCATGGTCTCAAACCCGGCGAAGCCATTTACGTACACTGCGAAGAACACGCCTCGTCGACACGCCATAATTCGAGAATACGAAACCGAAATCGATGATCTGTACAGAGCGGTCGACGAGAGCACTCAGTCTGATCTCGAACCTCCCCACGCCTGGACTGCGCTCAGCGCACGGGAGTTTGTGAGAGAAGTTGTAGGAAGGGTACTCGACCACAGTATATCCGATACGGAAGACCTTTTCCACAGCGGCTGTGACAGGTAGGTGCAAGTCGTTCAAAGTTGATATACTCTGTGCTCACAAAAATTAGTTTGCAAGCTACTTGGATTCGTAACTCCATTCTGCACGCCCTCAGAGATACGACCACCGTCAACACGAGGACGATTCCCGGCAACTTCGTTTACAGGTTCCCCACCATCGCGAAGCTGGCGTCTTTCGTCTCTGGGCTCGCAAGCTCAGACTACGGCGATCTTGATTACTCTAACCATGACGAGACCATCGCAGCCATGAAGCATATGGTGGAGAAATATACGAGCGACTTTCCCGTGCACGTACCGCGTACCGCCGCCCCTCGAGAAGACGTGGTCCTACTGACAGGTACTACTGGTGGGCTGGGCGCGAGTTTACTTGCTACATTGGTCGACTCGCCTGAGGTCTCGCGGGTGTATGCCGTCAACCGAAAGGGACAGGATTCTCTCGTCGATCGCCAGAGAGCTGTACTGGAAGATCGCGGGCACGACACGCACAGTATCTTGACTTCCAGCAAAGTTGTGTTCGTGGAAACTGAATTGGGCGATGCATTGGGCCTGCCTCCACATCTTTACGAAGAGGTATAAAAATATTTCTCCTGACTATGACTACCGTGCTAATTGCTTTCTCAGATTCGGTCCTCTGTGACGCATATCATTCATAATGGTGAGAATATCGCTCTCTTGTTTAATGTCTCTCAGACTGATGTCCGCTTGCTATGCAGCTTGGCCTGTTGACTTCAACCTATCGCTCAGCTTCTTTGAACGTAGCGTCAGGACGGTCCGGCAGTTCGTTGACCTTGCCTTGTCGTCACCATATCCGTCCCCTCCTACGCTACTCTTCATCAGTTCAGTGGGAGTCCTGCGCCGTAAGTGCATCATTCCTCAGAGTGAGAGCTTACTTATGAACATGATACTATTAGACCTGGATCTATCTAAGCCCGTACGCGAGGGCCCGGTTGAGGCAACGGTGGCAGTGGGCTCAGGATACAGCGAGTCGAAATGGGTGTCGGAGCAGATCTTGCACAAGGCTGCCGAGCACACGCCGCTGCGGACCATCTCCGTTCGGGTCGGGCAGCTCACTGGCACCGCTTCCGGGGCGTGGAAGCAATCTGAATGGGTGCCCTCTATGATTCGTTCCAGCGTGTACTTGAAGTGTCTGCCTGTGGTGGACAAGGTATGCGCTATCAGCTTCCTACTTGATATAGATAGAGATATAACATGTTTGCTGTCAGGAAATCTCGTGGATCCCTGTCGACGCAGCGGCGCGCGCCATCAACGAAATGCGCAAATCGAACGTATCCGATATGCTGCACCTCGCACACCCACGTCCGGTGAAGTGGCCAGCCATAATGGTGCCCGTCGCGCGGCAGCTGGGCCTACGCATAGTGTCCTTCGACGAGTGGTACGACCTCCTCGAGAAGAGCGGTGCAGGGCTCGGCGCGGACTCGGAGGTGGAGATGATGCAACGCAACCCTGCGCTGAAGATCCTCGAGTTCTTTGCCCACGCGAAGGCGCAGATGGGAGCGTCGCCGGAGGCGATGGGCCTCCCGGTGCTCGACGTGTCGATGGCGCAGAAGGCGGCGCCCTCACTGGGACCCGACGCCCTCCCACAGCTGTCTGCTGCCGATGCTCTCAAGTGGATCGCGTACTGGGGAAGTATAGGGGCCTTGTAGGCTTCTGGTTTCTCTCACTGTATGATATGAATTGGTTAATGCGTAACAACGAGGTCTCATTCTTTTCATCTCCCGCTGTGTATGAGATGGTCAATGCGTAACAACAAGGTATCATTCTTCTCATAGTGTCTGCGCATGCGCGCGGACCCAAGCCCATATAATACAGCGAAGATGTTCGTACAATCCCGATTACATTTTGCTTTCTGCCACAGCACGAGCGCGTTAAGGCACAGCCTTCAGCGCCTCCTCAAAGTCGGCGATGATGTCTTTGATGCTCTCGATGCCGACGGAAACCTAATGAGAAGCGTAGACGTGAGCTAGAGTCCAGAGGAGCCATCTGGGCGCGGAAAGAGTACGTACACGGATGAGGTCTGGCGTCACACCCGCGTCGGCCTGCTCGCGCTCGTCGAGCTGCGAGTGCGTCGTGCTCGCCGGGTGGATCACCAGCGTCTTCGCGTCGCCGACGTTCGCCAAGTTGCTCGCGAGCTTCAGGCTGTCGACGACCTTGATCCCCACCTTCGCGTCGCCCTTCACCCCGAAGCTCAGCACGCCGCCGAACTGGCCCTCGCGCAGCAGCGTCTTCGCGAGCGCGTGCGACGGGTGGCTCGGCAGCCCCACGTAGCTCACCCACGCGACCTTGGGATGCTGGTCGAGGTACCGCGCGAGCGCGAGCGCGTTCGCGTTGTGCCGCTCCGCCCGCAGGCTCAGCGTCTCCAGGCCCTGCAGCAGCAGGAACGCCGCGAACGGGTTCAGCGTCGCCCCGAGGTCCCGCAACACCTCCACGCGAGCTTTGATGATGAAAGCGATCGGCCCGAACGTCTCGCTGAACTTCAGCCCGTGGTAGCCCTCCGACGGCTCCGTGAAGCTGGGGAACTTGCCCGATCGCGTCCAGTCGAACTTGCCCGAGTCTACGATCACGCCGGAGATCGTGGTGCCGTGCCCGCCGATCCACTTCGTCGCGCTGTGCACGACGATGTCTGCGCCGTGGTCGATGGGGCGCACGAGGTAGCCTGGATGCGTGGAATTAGGGATTAGAACACAAAAGCGAGAGGTGAATAAGACAGTCGTGGTACACGTACCTCCCATGCCGAACGTGTTGTCTACGATGAGCGGGATGCCGTGGTCGTGTGCGAGCTTTGACAGCACAGGCAGGTCGGCCACAATATACTTCGGGTTACCGATGCTCTCGACGTAGATAGCCTTCGTGTGCTCGTCAATCGCCGCCGCATAATCCGCTGGGTCGGTCGTCGTCACAAACTTCACGCCAATTCCAAACTTCTTCAAGAAGACTAGGGTGTCTCTTTGAGCTACTGCGACACACCACGCTTGTGAAACACGCGTACCTTTGAACTGGTTGTAGCTCTAAGATAGACGGAGAAGGCATGTCAGATGGCTACGCGAGATGTGCAAGATCACTGAGCACGCACCCCGCCGTACAAGAACGAGCTCGACACGATGTTGTCTCCGGACCCCGCAATCGTGGAGATCGCCATGAACTGCGCAGCGTGTCCGCTCGCAGTCGCGAGTGCCCCAGCGCCGCCCTCGAGTGCAGCCATCCGCTTCTCAAACACGTCTAATGTAGGGTTCCCAATGCGCGAATAGATGTTCCCAAACGCCCTGAAAGAATGAGCGGCGCAGATCAGTGATTGCTGAAGAAGAGAAGCGCGCCGAGAACGTACTTCAATCCGAATAGATCTGCGGCTTGCTGGATAGATCATGGTCAGTTTAGAATGAGGCAACACAGGTTACAACTGCAGAGATACGACCAGCCGGCCGCTTCACGGTCACCGTGCATGTCGATAGGGCGCTTTGCGCGAGGGACACCGATCACGGTGACCTGAAACTCAGGGCACGACCGGGCTCAGTGAGCACGACTCAACAATGTCGCGGCGTGAAACGCGCCCCGGTCTTGAGCTGGCCGCACGACACCGCGCTCGCTACATCGTGGACCAGTACCTCCCGAACGACCCAGCACAAATGACTCGCTCCCACCCCGTAAACAGCTGGCCACATCGCTACAGTTATACTGATGATCAACTTGCCTTAGCATCGTTGAACACGAAGCTGGTGGTCGCGTAAATTGGGGGTGCGCGTGCGTTGGTCGCCGAGTCAGGTTCCTGACCTGCGTGCAGCTGCAGGGTCTCGAAGTCGGGCTCTCTATGAACACGATGATTGTAAGCGAAACTCAACGGATACGAGGTGGAAACTCGCCTGTAGAATCGGTGAGAGGACATGTTGGAAGTGAGAAAAGTGTACGACGATAAGAGGTTGTCTGGGTCAGGATTTATAGGGTCGCATTGAAACCAGACAAATATCTGCACATTGCGTGCTCAAACCATTATCACGCAATCGAAACTAAGTTGTAGAACTAGGCACAAGAAAGGCAGGCTGGGTTCCCACAGGCATAGTATAGGCCCGTACGTTTGCCATAGTCGTGAAAGTTGTTCAGTAAGGCTTTCACGGTCCTTCTTGCGAAATTAAATTCATAAACACTGCTCGAAGAAGTTGTCGGAATTTCCCGGTCTTCTCCCCGAACATTGGGCGTCTATTAAATTGTATATTCTATGCGCTAAAATCTACGCGTTCAACTCGTGGTGAGGGCAATTAAAAGTGGCTCTTTGGAATGGCCATAATGTCGCGATAACAGTGTCATGACTCAAAACCAACTGGTCTAGAATTATTCTCTACAAAATTACTTGGACATCACAATTTACGACGTCTCTTAACCGCCCACCGAACACGGGCCCGGGAAATCGCTTTGTGCACAGCAATAAGGAGCGGATGTCTGCTGTTCTAGTGAGGAGCACTAGAGAACTAGGGAACAATGTGAGTCGTTGTAAGCATTGTATCCATAGGTTGTGCTTAATATAAATTGCTTCCCTTGCACAGTAATAGCTTGGTAATGGTACTTTCGCAACTGATCCCTTTGACATGCAGCGCCACTGAAGAACAATTCGAACTGTGCACCCATTGGATAACAATACTACTTCACATAAGTTGCTTCTCTCGTACAGTAATAGCTTGGTCAGGGCTTTCGCACGTTACACACTGACGATGCCGTGCAATAGAGAGAAGCCAATGCCGGTTCACTTGCACAGTAAGCTCAGACGCTTAACAGCAAGTATTTGTACACTATACTCACATCGCCCGATGTTCAGAGTCACAAGGATCTCAGGCTGTGGCATAATGTGACTTCCGGTCAGAAGCTAGGCAGGCGCACAAGTATAGATTCACCGAGACGCTTTTTTTACGCACCCTTGGTAGGCCGACTCGGGCATACTGCCAATGGTCGCCATGGAGGAAGCGAGCAATGGTCGGTAGCGAGCCGCTGAAAGTCTCCGTGAATTCCCTCGGCCCCTACTAGAAGTTTTTAGTGACCAAATCGGGGATTAAGAAGGCACCACCCTCACTATAAGCATCCAGGTATCTCTAGATAGCAATTGACGATGCTATATGCGATTCGTTAATGTAAAGAGTACCAAGAGAAATGGGGAAAAGGGGTAGTGTGATTTGAGCTTGAGTTGGACCAGAGACTTGACGAGGAATCTCACGTCACTTTCTCTGCTACCAGTAGTCTCGAAAAATTTCTGGACATTTTCGATCTTCAGTGCTGCCTTCTCTCCTATCTTGACCACCACTAAGTAGCTCCAGAAGGTCCCGCAAAATTGATGGCAACCTACCATCCAACCTGCTAGTGGCGAGTGGGTTCAACGTTCAGCGGCTAGTTGTGTTGGAGTACAGTCGATAGGTATGAAATGATTCTCGTATAGTTTGCGGCTGTCTAGCTGTATTTGACACTAAATACCGTCGTCACAGGCTTTCTCATATCCTAGCGAGCCAAAATCCCAGCCAGATCTTGGAGGTCGACCACATGTGATTAGCTCAGATATTCCGACAGCATCCCCGCCGTGGCCATGAACACGATGTCGTCGAGGTTGTCAGGTCCCGACAACATCTCGACAGGGTGCCCTTCACTCGTTGTAAGCGTCCAGAAGACCTGCCCTACACCGACACATGCCTTGAGTAACGTTACCACACTGTCCAGCCTTATGAACCAGACTACACGGTATCTTGACGATGTGCGCGTCCAGCTGCTGTAGTTCAGAAGCAGGACACGGGTGCACGTCATTGGTGGCGTCTTCAGGGCGGGCATACAGGTCGAGGTGGAGACAGAGGTGGGTTTGGAGTAGCCGTCTATGACATGAGAAGAAAAGGTTTGATGATAGGATTCCCCGCCACTACGACCAGCGGACTCATGTTCGCAACCCAGCAGCGAGATACCCTACCATCTTGAAGTAGTAATCAGTATCAGGTCAGAATCATATGGGCATGGACGGGTGATAATTAGACAATACCACGGGTATGAATTGAATTATCACCGTTCCGAGTAAGGACACTGAAGTGTAATGAAATAATTGTTTGGTACACTCGTCGGTGGCTCGTCTGGGGCGGTCTGGGGGTTGTTATCCTTTGTACTCACCTTATCAAGTTCACAAAGTCAGCTAGCATAAGTCGTCGGTGAACTGATGAGTGAAGGTGGGGCGCTCTTCAGACCGCGTCGAGGGTACGATGCCGTAGAACATTGAGCTAGATGAGGGAGCGTGAACTGTCAGCTGCCTCTAATGCATCATACATCGTTCATCACGGGTGGAAAACAACGATACTAACATGTCTCTTGCCGAGATTATCCTCGGTTGGTCCGAGTGAATCGCGCGACAGCATTATACTGGCCACCCATATCTGCTGATGGATGATGTAGAGAAAATGCGGAGGCATAAGTTCATGTCCATGCAATGCGTAAAACTCAGTCACCTGTCCCCAATGATGCGCTTACGCTAGAGCTCTGCCTTTGCTACATCAAGTAGATTCCCGATGATCTTGGCTATGGTCGAGGTTCAGGTGAGAGTCGTCCCTTCGAGACGAAAAGTGTCCGTATAAGCAGTAGCCGGCCCACAAAAGGCGGACTGTCCAGATGAGACACGGTTGTACCGTTTGCGGAAAACAGGGAGAAGGTTATTGATCCTAGAATTGCTATCTGGTTCCATGAAAAAGGAAAACATGGTATATTTCGTCAGTCTGTCAAGTACGATCGGGTAATCACCTATCGCACCGTCAGCTTAAACCCAAAGTCGTGACTGTGATGTCATGTCCGATATCGTTCCAAGGCCGGTACTGATTGCACCGGTGTCCGCTCGTACGAAGTCGTGGGGTTGACAAACGCGGAGTTGAACAGTCTTGTTCCCTCCTTCTGATATCGGACGTTTGTGCCAGACATCCAGGGAAGAGACCAAGAGGTTACCCGGCGCAATCACCCAGGATAAGAAAGACATTGCCAGATGACGACCAAGATAAGGCATACAGGGTATAGAATGGAGGTTGACCGCCGTTGCTGTGTTGAGCATTGATATTGATAGGTAACACTGCGCCCAGTATAGGGTTTGTGTACTTTTACGCGTTGTGACGCGTCGCGAATTTCCCGCCGCGGGGACCTTCCCACCGTTTGCCACGTCCTTCACGTTTTCATGATATTGGGTTTCATCGCCTTTATTCGACTCGCCAGAGACTGTTGCGAGAAGAGACTAGTACAACGAGTCTCACAAATCAAAGCGACGAGAAATAGTCTAAACATAAACCTGCAAAAACAAGAAATCCGATATGGCCATTCGCCTTCCGGTCGCGTCTGAGTGGTGAGCCACTGATACAGCACGCTGGGATATTACACACCTTGAACCTTATGGCACAGCTCTTAGCATCGGACACGTCCCATGTGGCCAGCTGCCATAGTAAATGACAGGCTGTTCCTCCGCATGAGAGCACGAAGTACCAAAGACCATTTCCGTTGAGCGTTCCAGAGAGCCATAATAACGAGACGAATGCTAAGGCGAAGAATGCGACAACTAAGCGGACGTGATCACCAAAGAGGACCGCTGTGGACTTTACGCCGGCCTTGATGTCGTCTGGGCGATCTTGGCAGGCATAAATGGTATCGTAGACTAACGTCCAGCTAGTCATACAACACATCAACTAAAATGCACAGGAAGCGATGCCTGAGGTTATCTCACCATATGAGTCCTAAAAACATGCTGAGGGAAGGCCGTATGGGACACTCGTGGAGTGACTCGACGCTTGATAACCAGCCAACCCAGAGGCCCCAATTGACTGTGAATCCTGCGGGCAAGATAAATGAGCGATGAGCGAAACGATCATAGAGGTGACGTACCAAGATAAAGCTGAGGCCACCAGGTCCACCGTTTCATCAGAGGGTAGATCGTACTTAATCCAAAGCCCAACAACAGCGAGAATCCTCTGCAGATAAAAAGGTCTATGGATAAGAGGGAGAATTACTTCGTCGAAGATATGTGAACTCTCACGCTGAAGAATTGACAAAACGAAGCATCCCCAACAGAGCACAAAACATGATAAACACGGCAGTCCATGCTCCGGAAAGCGAAACTGCTCCAGTAACGAGAGGACGCTTCTTTGTGCGCTCTAACGTGAGGCCGTGATACTTCAGCCATTATTATGTAGAGAAGGATGTCCGACATCTTACCTACGCGACCGTCGAAATTCACATCGCATATGTCGTTTACAACACACGCCATAGCATGCACCAGCGTTGAGATGACACCAAAGACTATCGTCTGGCCGCACACAGCCTGAACTGATAACGGACGACCAGACACAGGGTTGATGATGGACATGAGCAGGCCCCAAGCTGGAAACAACTTATAAGACATATGATATACCCAATTTAGTATAACGCACGTACCAAATGGCCAAAACACAAGTTCAGTGCCCAACGGAAGCGTGTGTAGCCTAGTGAGCTGGAGGTACGATTGCACACGGCTTCGCGTAGGAAGGCACACTGCCTGGCTAGATCTAGCTCTAGAGTCATCGTCAGACTTGCTGGACATCTTGGTCTACAACGACCGGCAGAAGGATTGGGGAAGAGTAACGAGAGGTACAACACAGTGCGACATCTTACATAGGTCGAAGCGGTTATATTTTTTGTTCAGAGTTTAGGATAGGTCTATCGTTTACCATGCCATGACTAGTCATTGTCCATTCTCGCTGAACGAATGAAGTGGGGTGTAAGTTCCATCAGTCAAATCCGTACAGAGATAAGCCACGAACATTCGCACCATCATTTTTCTCTATCTTCAGCTGCCTGAGACCGGACCACAGGCTGCAATGCGCGAACATCGGGCGTTGATGAGTTTCATAAGGCAACACGAGGAGTGGTCCATGTTTGTCGCGTCAGGCCAAAGATGTTCGCTATTGAGGTCTATTCAGAGTCAGTATCTGAGCACTAGTAGCCCAAAGTTCGGTCCTTTCCAAATTTAACGGAGGTTGCAAGCAGCTAGCAAAGTTTGAAGCAACTCGTCCGATTCGCTGCTACGAAACGCTCGGATCACTTTCCCACGGTATTCCACCAGTCGGCGGCCGGTGGCGCTCGCCGCTCGAACTAGTACTTCATCTAGTACATATGTTTCTTAAATTGGAACGTTCATCAGCCCAAGAATCCAAAATGTTAGTGCGCATACCGTACTGTTATCTAACGGCATTGATGCTGTGCTGATTCTACAGACTTTGCATCGGACAATTCCCCAACAAGAGGCAGTGAGTTCTCCGACTCTGTACATGCTTCTTTCACTAACACCATTACAGCTACTTCCTTAGCGATAGGCCTTGAGGATTTTATACAAATATCAGATTCTACTGATGAATGAAGGCGACATACTATACCCTTTTAGCTGTACTGCTAAGTCATGGCGTTACGCATCATCATGACCTGTAGGAAAGCACGCCCTCAATTTAAGTGACAGCTATCTCGCAGTGTATACTCTTGAGGACCGGCGACTTTCCCTCTCTTGGTCACCATCTCTATTAGTGGTCGTGCTCTTGCTGCTCAGCTCTACACAACTTGCGATACATAATAAGTTGTATCCATGCATTCCTCAGTAATCCGCGTTTTAGAAGCAGTCTGCCTCGCATTGTTGATACGCATCACATGGAATTGTCTGCGTCCGAGAGTATCGTTACCTCCTGGCCCTCGAGGTCTCCCATTGCTCGGAAACCTTTTCGACATCCCAAAACTCGGACAAAGCGAATGGATTCGATGGGCTACTTTCAAAGATAGATATGGTGCGTGATTTTAGTCTTTGTTGAGTTACTCACATTGATACTTTGATGTTTTCTTCGTAAGGCCCCGTCAGCTCCGTACGTGTGATGGGGAAGACTATCATCGTTCTCAACAGTCTCAAAGCATGTGACGACTTGCTTGAGAAACGTTCGTCTATCTATTCCGATCGGCCTGTGTTACCCTTTTCCGGAGACTTGTGAGTCGCCAGACACACTGCTGTATCTTCGATAATTGATTCATTATCTCGCTCGATCATATCAGAGTCGGGTGGAATAGACAGATGATATTCGCCCCATACAGCTCTGCTACATGGAAAAACATGCGGAAATTAATGTACCACTATGTAGGTAGTAAATCCGCCATCATTCCTTTTCAAGAACTACAAGAAAAGGAGATGAAAGAATTCCTCGTCCGTATCTATCATGATCCCAGCGGCCTCCTCCGTTATATTCGTCTGTGAGTGTCTCAGTGCTTTTGTTGATACCTTAGTACATGACCTGGTGCCCTCTTAGAGGTCAAGGTGCCATATTCCTCAAGTTGTCTCATGGATACAACATCAGGAAGAACGGGCCTGACCCCCTCATCGACGTTGTTGAAAGGGCCGCGCAAGACTTCTATATCGTAATCAACAAAATCTGGCTGGTGGACATCTTCCCTTGGTGTGCGTTTGCGTATCCATACATGCTTCTTCCCTGACTTCCCAGATTTCTCAGTGCGTCACACGCCGCTCCAATTTCTATTTCATCGGACTGCGGCCAAATACCACCAAACTAACATAGACCAAGTCAATATTCCCTTTAACTTCGTAAAGCGACAGCTGGTGAGTACACTCTCTTCGTGGATCATTTCAAAGCGTATCTCATTCTACATCCTCATTCAGGATGCCGATTCAGCGTCATGCCCGCCGTCCTTTATCTCCAATAACTTACATGTTTCGTTAAGTCACGCGGAGCAAGAGACTCTGAAGCATGCGGCCAATGCTCTTTATGGAGGGGGTACAGATACCGTGAGTATTATGCAGCCTACCTCTTGAAGCTATCTTGATTTCTATTTGCAGGTGACCGCCACCTTGTCAATATTCTTTTTGGCTATGGTGCTTTATCCAGAGGTACAGAAGAAGGCTCAAGATGAGATCGATCAAGTCGTTGGGACACATCGGTTGCCTGCCTTCGGAGACCGCGAACGCTTGCCATATCTTGCTGCAGCTTACAAAGAGTCCCTGCGATGGAACATTATTGGGCCCATGGGTGCGTATCGGCTATTGCATATCTTTTTCGTAAATAGTTTGATCCGTTCGTAGGCATACCTCACTCGGCGATGAAGGACGACAATTACGAAGGCTTCTTCATACCAAAAGATTCTATCGTTTTGCAGAATTTATGGTTAGTATAGGGCACTATGACATGTCGATATCGAACTAATCTTACGCCTCACAGGTCGATCACTAACGATCCCGAACACTACAAGAACCCCAAAGAGTTTCGGCCAGAACGTTTTTATTCTGCAACGGGGGACGCACCTGAACAAGACCCTCGCGACTATATCTTTGGTTTCGGTAGGCGAAGATGTCCGGGCCAAGATCTCGCCGAGGCAAATATCTTTCTCTGCATGGCCTTGAGCCTGTCTGTGTTTGCTTTCTCCAATGAAGTGGATAAGGATGGCATCGAGAGGCCTCCCAGCGTCGAGTTCGCGAGTGGTACCGTAAGGTGAAGTAACTCTGTTCGAAAATATCGATTAGACCGAGACCTAACTTCCTCAATTTCCTGCGACACAGGCATCTGAAGTCCTTCCAGTGTGCTATCAAGCCTCGCACTGCTGATGCCCTCGCCATACTCCAAGCGCTTGAGAATGAATGTACGCTTATGGACGAGCATGCGTCCGTGCTATGATACTGGGTAGTTTCTCCTCTTCAGCTACAAGATGGTATATCATACAAAGCTTCTTCCGACTACCTTCGATTGCTAGAATGTTACAATTATGAGTTCAATATGCACCTTTAGGCCTCGCTATGCAGCCTTCTTCAAACCGAAAACGTCCTCGTAGAACGCGAGTTCCTTCTCCAGCGCAGCCTTGATGTTTTCCGCCTTGCGGAATCCGTGGCCCTCACCTTCAAACAACACGTATTCCACCCGCCCATTCTTCTCCTTGATAGTTTTTACAATATCTTCTGCCTGTTCAGGAGGCACTACTGCATCGAGGGAGCCTTGCAGGATCTATGCATCCGTCAGCGACATCCATCACGGCAGACGTGATCGTCTTCAGTGGGAAACATACCAAAAGCGGAGCCTTGATTTTGTCAGCATTGTTAATCGGTGACCGCTCCTTATACACCTCTGGGACGGCGGCATATGTCCCGCCCAACAACCTCTCGCAGTAGTGTGACTCAAACTTGTGCGTAAATTCATCGAGCTTCTTCAGGTCGGATATACCGTACAGAGAGGTCGCGGCGGCAAATGCGTCGGGGTATGCACACGCCACGGCCAGCACGGTAAAGCCGCCGGAAGAGCCGCCGCGGATTGCAGTGCGTGCAGGGTCGATGAGCGAATGTTTCTTGGCTAAGATGGATGCTGATAACGCGCAGTCGCGCACATCGACAATTCCCCATTGGTCCTGCAGGCGGTTTCTATTCGACTATGCGTCAGGTCTCGAACCTCAATATACGAGGCATGCTTACATATAAGCTCTGCCGTACCCGGAGCTCCCACCGTAGTTGACATCCAACCTATCGTGACAAAGTCAAATGTGGGGATGCAATTCAATGATAGATATACTGACCATGCAAACCCGCGCGAGGTAAAGAATTGGGTGGTCGCCTGGAATTCTTGGTCCGCAAATCCCGTAGGGCCACCGTGTACGCTTA